>JANHFK010006547.1:5616-15894 GCA_036250565.1 Sibynophis collaris
AGGTCATTCCAGAGGGTAGGGGCCGCCACAGAGAAGGCTCTTCCTCTTGGGATTGCCCGCCGGCATTGCTTTGCCGATGGGACCCTTAGGAGGCCCGCTCTGTGGGCCCGCACTGGTCTTTGGGAGAGATTTGGTGGCAGGAGGCGATCCTCTGTTGTCTTCTTCTTTTATTTATTTAAAGAGGTGGAAGTTTATCTCTTTTGTAATGGCAGGACAATGTGGATCTGATTATTGCTTTGGTAATCCATGTCCAGATGAGAAATCATTCTGACATTCTGACTCTTATGATTAAATTCATATCTGTAACTTCTTTTCTCCTTTTTTTTCCTCTGTTACTTTTTCTTTGGCTGTTGGATAACCACTTCTTCAACTCATGGCTTTAATTTGTGATTTATTCAAGAAGAATCTCACTTGCTCGATTGGAATCATGGACCAAGTACATCACTCTTCAGTCTTACAAACCATAAAGCGCTTTCTTTTATGAATTAGTTATTCCTCTTTTTCTTCTTCCTGAGCAAGTGTATACTTGGCCTTGTAAGATGCAATCCTCATGAGGAAAGTAAATCTGGGGTCCTTGCTGTTGAGTGTCTGGGAGACAGCCCTTGAGGGTAAGGATAGAATGGGGGTAGGGAACAATGCCAGCCAAAACTATTGCATGCTGGGTGGCATAAACCACAGAAGGTACCGGTAATTATTTCTGGCTACGTTCCTGAGGCTTATGAATTAAGATCTTCCAGCATCTTCTGAACCCTCTGCACCTCTTTCTGTGGACATGTTTTTTCAAATTTGGAAGACCAATCTGCCAGCATTTCTCTCAGAAAAGCCTTCACTCTGTGCAAATTTCCCTGTGGGGTTTTATTATTATTATTATTATTATTTGCTCTTTTCCAAACGAGTCCTGGTGTGTTTTGAGGTTTCTGTTACCTGTCTTGTATACTCATTTAATTTTGCATGCGGTAATGGCAGAGAACTGTAGCAACATGCCCAAAATCTTCCTCCCTCGGAGCCTTAATAGCACCACCATTTAATGCTGAGTCCTATAGCCATCGTGATGATAGAAGGTCTGATCTTGCAAAGGCATCTATTACTTGAACAGGGCACTGGTGCTGTCATCCAGCCAGAACCTTCTTTTATTCGTGTCTTGCTTAAAATCGAAAGTACTGCAAACATGCATAAATTCATGAAAGCAATTTTTCCTACCAAGAAGGAGGTATGAATGGGATGAAGTGTCTACCACTGCCATAGTACACTGAAGAGGAATGGGAACGCTATAAGCAGTCCTTGAATTACAACCATTCATTTAGTGACCATTCAAAGTTGCAACGGCACTGAAAAAAGAGATTTATGGCCATTTTTCAGTTACGATCTTTGCAGCATCCCCATGATCATTTGATCGAAACTCAGATGCTTCACAACTGGTTCATATTTACGACCGTTGCTGTGTCCCAAGGTCATGTGATCACCTTTTTGCAACCTTTTCACAAGCAAAGTTAATAGGGAAGCCAGATTCACTAAACAACAGGGTTACTAACTTATCAGCTGCAGTGACTCACATAACAACTGTGACAAGAAAGGTTGTACAATGGGGCAAAACTCACTTAGCAAATGTGTCCCTTAACAACATAAATTTTGGGCTCAATTGTGGTCATAAGTCGAGGATTACCTGTATTAAAATGTACTATAGATATGTCTCCACGCATACAATATTGCCATGGTGATCAAGAGAACTGCTCTTTAATTACGTGAGTTCAGAGGAAGATACAAACTGCTAGACCAGATCCAAACAGTTACTGGATGGATGGGAAATTGTTGCCAACTGTACAAGTGTGCGCACATGTGTGTGTATATACCGTACTCTGTAATATATTTGCTGTCACACGCCTTCAAATAAGAGTGGAAGCTTTGAGATGCTATCTTCACCTATTACTCTGCACAACTTTATAGATGTGCACAAAAGTTACATTTTTCCCAAATGTATTCAGCCCACATGCACCATATTAATCATTCCTTGCACCTTTCAGCAATACTGTATAGAAGATAGTAGGGGGTGGAGAAAGGCCAAGTTCTCTTCCCTTTCCCATAATCTTTCCGGATGAAAAGTAGCCTTCATGCATCTGAAGACACCTGTCATGGTTCCAAGTAATGGTCCTAATCAATTCAGGATTCTGAGGCTGTAGCTTTTCTCAAAAATCCATTTTATTGGGCACATCATATTGGCACATTCAAATGTGAAACCAACTCTAAATAAACCCGCGCTTTGGTATAATTAAAAGAATAGATATCACCCACCTCCCTTGTGTCACAGGTCACGTTAACCAATCAGATAGATGGCAGACTGTTCAGCTGCTCCCTCCAGCTGTTACTAGCACTTGTTGAAATGACCTTTGTTCCCACTGACCTTATCACTGTTATGTCTGGCACGGTGGAGGGAAACATCCCACATCCTGTAGGTCTCCCTTACCCCTGTATGTATGACAACTAAGAAACAAAGAAAAGTAAATATGGACACCTCAGTCTTCCTGTGGAAAGCTACTGTATTGATGTCGCTATACAAATTATTGTCATTACAGGTAGTCCTCGACTTACAACACAACTGAGCTCAACATTTCTGTTGTTAGTGAGACATTTGTTAAGTGAATTTTGCTCCTTTTTACAACCTTCTTGCCCCAATTGTTAAGTGAATCACTGCAATTGTCAAGTTATTGATACAGTTGTTAAGTGACTTCCCCATTGACTTTGCTTGACAGAAGGTTGGAAAAGGTGATCACATGACCCCAGGACTTTGCAACCATCATGAATATGAACCAGAAATATGCCAACTGTCTGAATTTTGATCACCTCAGCCCATCCCCCATCCCCTAAAATTGTATAACATCACTATACAGGCATGGGAATAGAAGCAGATTTGACAGTTACTATTTCTGCTGATAAGAAGAAGACTTATCAGTTCTATCTAATCACTGCCTTCTGTCTTCCCCTTCTTCCCAATCCATTCTCTCCAGTAGTGGGTTCCTACCGGTTCTGTCCGGTTCTTAGAATGGATAGTAAATGCGGTGGGAGGCTCCGCCCACCCGCCCAGACGTCATCATGGACACTCTGTGCATGCGCAGAAGCTCCACACGCTCCCATTGCAAGCCGGTAGCGAAGGTAAGTAGAACACACACACCCCGATTCTCTCCTCATACATTGTTCTGCAATTCAGTATTTATTTAGTTGCGCTATATGATCAAATCATATCTTTTTACCTTATATCTATTTTACGGGAATATTTTCTGTATCCCTGTCATTAGATAGGCTCAGCTGCCCCTCATCTTTTAATATACACCACTTAAACTTTTTTTTTCTAGCCCATTCTCACTTTCATTCTATTTTCTTCCACTTCATTTTTTTTCCCGTGTCCCTTTTTTCAACGATCCACTCCTGATGCTATGGAATAATGAGAAGTCAGGTTCCTTGGGTTTCTGTGTTTCTTTCTTTTTTCTTTTAAACTATTTTTGTAGAACAAAGAGCTAGTCTGGAAGGCACCCAGGTTAGGCAAGACGGAGCTCTGCTAACGAAAGTACTATGACTCTATCTTGAAATCAGCCTCTGGAAGCAGATGGAAGCAGGGAATGTGGACCAGAATGTCCCCCAATAGTAACAGTTGTCAAAGTGAGACACACCAATGACTATCCTTCCCAAGCAGCAACCTGTAGGTAGTTTATAGAAGAATTGATGATTCAGTACAGCAAATGAGTTCATATTGTCAACAAAAATAAACAACAAAAATAAAGTGAACAGGGCAACGGCTCAGCAGAGAATACTTTCACAGGCTTACCCCATAATTATCAGAATAGGTAGATTCCACCCAGACCAATTTCTTTCTATATCTGATATAGTTCCTTCTTTTCCGAGATTCCCCATCCTGATTGTATCGCGATTTCACCGCTCCCTCATGAGTCATAGCCTAGAGGGCAGAGTTGGTTTTAGAAAAATAAAAAGAAATATAGCAGGTCAGAGGGACGTATCGGAAGACCTGTGAATCACTGAAATGGAGAAGAACTTCTGCATGTAGAGACGTAGCTCAGGGAGATTTTGTAGCCTGGCTAATCTAAAGAATGTGCACTTGACGGGCAGAGTCAACGGGGAATTCGCTGTGTTTGGACAGAGGGAAAGAAATGCCTGAAAATATAGGGGACAAGTATGCAAAGAGAGGTTGTGCAAAAGCAAGCAAACTGTTTCTACCAGGGGTGAAATCCAGCAGGTTCTGACAGGTTCTGGAGAACCGGTAGCAGAAATTTCGAGCAGTTCGGAGAACTGGCAAATACCACCTCTGGCTGGCCACAGAGTGGGGTGGGAATGGAGATTTTGCAATATCCTTCTCCCCGGAGTGGGGATTTTGCAGTATCCTTCCCCTGCCATGCCCACCAAGCCACACCACACCCAGTAAGCCACGCCCACAGAACCGGTAGTAAAAATATTTGGATTTCACCACTGCCTCAAACCCTCAAGGACAGCTGTTCCCCTCCATCGATTCCTTCTCCAGGTTAAACACATCCAGCTGTTCCTCAAAAGTTCTTGATCATTTCTCTCCTTCATAAAATCTGATGCCCAGAACTGGATGCAGTTTTCTAGCCGTGAGCTGACCAGGGCAGAATAGAGAGAAACAAGAGGTTCTCTGGCCCTCAGCATAGTAGTCCTGTGGATGTATCCTAGAAATTGCATTGGCATTTTCTGCAGCTGCCTCATGTCCACCGAAATGCCCAGCCAGATGGGTGGGATTCTTCTCAAAGTATCCAATCCAGGAGGATCTCCCCCCATCTTATACCTGTGTCTTCGTCTTTTACCCACACCAAGGTGGGTCCCTTTAATAGATCCCCACTAGAATTCCTTTTACTGGTTTGTGTTCCATCTCGTCCAGATCCTGAATCATCAGATGCTGGGATTGGTGACATTCAGGTGACTCTTTGGCTTTCCAGTCTCCAGGCCTTGAGGGCAAGTTTGAGGTGGTGCAAAGAGTAGCTTGTGCAATGTTGGGAAGAACATCAGCTGTGGGTTTGGTTGCGTAGGAGGCCCTGCCGGTAGCTGAGTGCCAAATGCAGAGCAACCAAGTCGGAGCAGCATGTAGAGCTTAGAAGAGTAGCAAGAGGCCCAGCATGGCTTCTGGGGATGGCAGCCTTGGGAATGGGATCTGGTCCTAGCTAGCAGAGGGTGGGCTTCGGGCTAAATCCCCCTCCCAGCCTCTTAAGTGCAGCTTTGCCGCTGCTCGTCCAGCCCTGCTCTGCCCACTTCCCAGGCCCACTTTGCCCCCACTGGCTTCTCATCCAGACTCAGCTAAATTGGGGGAGGGGAGGGGAGGCCTTGTAGCCGTTGGGGCAGGTGCCGGTTTTTCCACCTGTGAGATTTTTACTGGAGGCAAGTGACAAACTGATGATGTCACCCTGCAAATATCTGATGCAATTTACACGATTTCAGCACTGCAGGATGATTGATTGACATGGCTACTGTCATTTCGGCATCGTCACGGCTTGCTCTGGCTGTTGCTGGAAGGCGTTCCTTTGATGGCCTTGCCCATCAGATGGCCATCAAGCCCACGTTTTGAGGGAGGGTTTCAGGTTTGGTTTCGAAAGGCAGGTTTGCCTGAGGCCGCTCCGACTGCGGCAGGAAAGGGCTCCATAGGTTAATCCAGGCTGGGCTGCTGGAAGTGCTCCGGTGCCCTTTGGACGGCCAGTTTCACTCCTGTTTGTCCCCCTGTTCGTCGCCTGGGCCGCTGTGTTCTTGTCTCAGCTGCTGACAGGTGACCTTGGTGTGCCAAAAGTTGCCTTGTTGCTGTGCCCCACCCAGGACATTCCCAGCTGCCTCGCAGAGATGTTCGGGGACCTGTTTTAGCACCGGATCAGATGTTTGTCTGCAAAAGGACACGGCAGCATTCCAAGACGCTGATGCGCGTCGGACTCTCAGGCTGGGTGCAAACAGACACATCTGTCACAGCAGTTGATGTGTTGCTCTGCGTGCAGCAAGGAAGGTGGTGGTGGTGGTGGGCAGGGCAGATCCGAGCGGGAGCGCCCGCCCCGAGAAGGCTGCGGAAGAGGGAAGAGGGTGGGCATCTCCAGGATAATCCCCAGTGTTTTGAGAGGCCTTATTTAGACTTTGCGTGACAAGTCCTCGGCCTGCTTTCAAGAGAGGCATGGATTAAGGCTTTCGACTTCTAGCAGAGAATTCTAAATGTGCTATCCTAGTTTTAGTGCAGCTCGAGCAGTCTTGAAGGTGATACAGAGCCAATGTATGTTTTCGTGCCTGGTGAAACCTGGACAGAGTCATTCATCCAATTCAAATGGAACCTTTTATTGCAAATGCACTTCTGGTCTTGCATCTCCCCGCCGAGTAGGCCGTTCAAACCAGAAATCCCAGTTCTCAGCAATATTTCCAGTTAATTCAAGAGAATCTTGAATAGAAGAGAGCTGGAAGGGACCTTGGAGGTCTTCTAATCCAGCCCCCTGCTCAAGCAGGAGAAGCTATATACCATCTCAGACCAGTGACTGTCTCTAGTCTCTTCTTAAAAACCTCCAGTGATGGAATGGCCACGATTTCTGGAGGCAAGTTGTTCCAGTGGCTAATTGTCCTCACTGTTAGGAAGTTTCTCCTTAATTCCAGACTTTGGGGAGGAGGTGGACACTCTGCCTGGCAAAACACTTTCAGAACAGAGTAAGAGAGTTGGAAGGGACACTGGAGATCTTCTAGTCTAGCCTCCTGCTCAAGCAAGAGACCCTTTACCATTCCAGATCAATGGCTGTCCAGGCTCTTCTTAAAAGCCTTCTGTGATGGAGGTTTCCTCCTCCGTATCAATGACCCCGGAGGTGATGGCAGAGGTTTGGGCAGAGGGAAGGCTCCTGGGCTTTTGCTTCTACAAAGCAAGAGGTTTTGTGTTTTGCCAACGTCTTAAAACAGCTGCTCTTCTATCCTCATTTTCTGCCAGGAGAACCAGCTGCCTTGGTTACCTTTTGCTTTTGTCCTCCCCAAGCCAGGCTGGGGGTTCTGGGCAGCCTTCCTGGTGGCATCTAACCTACGTTTCTTGGAGGTGGGAATTCCAGGTTGAGTTCCCATTTGTGCAATGGGGCCTTCCTGCTTTTAACACAAGGGCATCTGGAATCAGCAGAGGTTTCTGCAGATACACAGGAAGATCAATCCAGTCCCCAGGACACAAACTGGGTGTCCTGGGGACAATCCCTTCTTTTGGCCTTGAGAAGAAAAACCAGCAACCCTTTCCTGGAAATCCTGGCGGAGAAACCTGCAGGGACCAGAGCAGGCCATCGCCAGGAGTCAGAAACTGACTTTGAAGGTGCATTAAGTGAACAACTTGCAGCCATGGGCTGTTTTGTTCTATTTTTGCATCTGGTGCTCTGTGTGTGTTTGTGTTGCGTGTAAGTGTGCAGATGGCACTTTTCCAGCAGGAACTCACGGCTCTTGTGAGTCTCGACAAAAGTGTTGCTTTGGATTTTGAGCCCCAGATTTTGTGGGAAGTGCTCCAGTCTTGGTAGAGAGGTGTTCTCTGCTCCTTTGGCGTCTGATCCGGGGTCACGGATTGGGGAGGTTCCCAACGGAACAGCGTTTTGTTACAAACTCTTTAATTATTTTAAAATATTTTAAAATTCATATTTATTTATTGTATAATACTGTTTTAATTATGTCTGTTCACCGCCCTGAGTCCCGGAAGGGAGAACTCCAAACTCCAAACAAGGCAGTGGTGGACGGGGTCCTCAAACCAGTGAAGGCACTCCCTCCCACGCACAAAGTCACGCCAGGGAGATCAGCTTACTTAACTTTTCAGGGGACTAATTAGCTCCTTGGCAAAGTGCTTGGAGAGCAAGCACTAATTAATTGGCATTATTTATGATCGCTCCCTCGGGGCTGTGATCTTCAGGGCCTCCGCTTCGGAAAGACGTTTGTGCTGCAGAAGGCAGCTCCTTCCCTCCCTCCCTCCCTCCCGGCTGTTTCCTCCGGCCCTTTGCCTCGGCCAGCCTCCGAGCAGCCTCCTGGAGGAGCTGCGTAACTCAAGACCACTGAGACGCAGCCGGCTTGTCCAGGGATTGGAAGGTGATCTATCTGCATCCTCTCTGTGGTCCATTCAATTGCAACATTCTTGGGGGGTGGGCAGGGGAGGAGAGATCTTGTGACAGGGCAGTTAACCTTTGATCCGGGTACTCTAAAAGGGGCGTGAGGCACAGGCCGGCAGCCGCCACCGCCTCTTGGCTGTCCGGCCAGACCTGCCTCCCTGGCGGGGGTCATCCTGAGTCAACAGCGGAGCAGCCAGGGAAAGCTGCAGGCCAGGCGTCTCTGAGGGAAGCCGTGTGCCTCCTACCACCTGAGGAGCAGCAGGGCTGAGGGAGCGAGGAGGCTGAGACAGGGCCTCCAGAGGAGGAGGAGGAAGCGGCAAGATTTTGCTACCTGTTGCTGGGCAGAGGACGCCCTAACACAAGGGGGGTCAAACTCAAGGCCTGCGGGCCAGATCCGACCTGTGGGGTGCTTAGATCTGGCCCTTGGAGATGGCCTGGAAACAGCAAAGGACTGCTTGCAAAAACGCACCCCGTTTTAGGCCTGCATGACCTCCTGTAGCACTCTGCTGGCCAAAACGGGGCATGCATTTTGGCTTGCAGGATGCTGCAGGAAGGCACTCGTCCTGTCTCTTCCCCACCCCCCAAGCTGGCCCGTGGAGGACAAAGAAAATGCTGATCCGACCCTTGCAACAAATCCAGTTTGACACCCCTGCCCTAATACAAAAGATGCCGTTTCTACAACCAAGAGGAGACTGTAATAGGTCAGCTGTGGTGGGCTGTCATTACAACCTCGATTCTTGCACATTTATGTTGGACATCAGTAAGGGTACCATCCTTATCAGTAAAGGGTATGAGTAAGGGTACTGCAGGGTACATTGCTGGAGTGAGAAGCAACCTGATGTTAGCTCACATCTGTTGCCCCCTTGTCTTGGCCGCCTTGCTCAAGAGGCTGTTTGTTGCAGGTTGAACTCTAAACCGAGTAGAAGCAGTGGAAACAAAGTCCGGCCGTTTGCAGTTTGCTCTGGAAAATGATCCATCATGTCAAGATTGGAGTTGATGCCCAGAGGGAGGCGGAGGATTGAGTTCCCTGGAGATGCCTGTTGACCCACCGATGACCTGATAAGGCCGAAAGGCCTGGAATCCTGGTCTGCATTGACAAAGGCCCCCCAGAGAAGCCAGTTCTGATCAAGCCTTAGTTTAATTGGCCAACTTTTGAGTTGAGCAAAATTGCAAGATGAGTTTACAGATACAAATTAACAAGAGTTGGAAGGGACCTTGTATATCATCTAGTCCAACCCCTTGCCCAAGCAGGAGACCATATACCATTTCTGACAGATGGGAGTCCAGTCTCTTCTTGGAAGCCTCCAGTGATGAAGCTCCCACAACTTCCGAAGGCAACTTCTGTTCCATGGGTGGATTGTTCTCCCTGTCAGAAAATTTATCCTTATTTCCAGGCTGAATCTCTCCTTGTTCAGTTTCCATCCATTATTCCTTGTCTGGCCCTCAGGTGCTTTGGAGAATAGCTTGACCCCTTTCCTCTCTGTAGCAGCCCCTCAAAAATGGAAAACTGCTATCCTGTCTCCTGTGGTCTTTCTCTTCACTGGACTAACCATGCATGGTTCCTGCAATCGTTCATTGTATGTTTTAGCCTCCAGTCCCTTAATCCTCTTCGTTGCTCTCCTCTGCACTTTTTCTAGAATCTCAACATCCTTTTTTATAGCATGGACCAAAACTGGATGCAGGACTCTAGGTGTGGCCTTACTAAAGCTTTATAGAGTAGTAGTAGTGCCTCCCTTGATCTTGATTGTATCCCTCTGTTAATGCAGTTTAGGATTGCATGGGCTTTTTTTGGCTGTGTTGCACACTATTTTCAGGTCCTTGCTGAAAAAAACAATTTGAAGAAATTCCAAGAGGCTCTTCTGAGAAATGTTACTAGTCCTGTTGGGAAAGTGGAGACTCCCGGAGTGAAGCCTGACTCCTGGGGACCCCTTTTCTTGCCTTTTCTGATCCTCTTCCCCAAGAGCCTTTGAGCTGAAGTTCCTCAAACTTTGTACAGCAAAATTAGGATGTGCGATGCTTCTCCTTAAGAAATGTGGTTAGTTTTTTGTTTTGTTTTTTTTTGAAAAAAGTTTTTTATTTTTATAATGACAATAACAATAACAATTTTCAATATACATTATTTTTCCAAATCACAATACAAAAAAAATTCTTAACCTGTATATTGTCTATTCCTTTATCCCTATAC
>JANHFK010006549.1:5498-30201 GCA_036250565.1 Sibynophis collaris
CGAGCTGTGTCTTATGGAGCGAAAAATACGGTATATAAAATAGTCATACTCTGTTTTGCAACATATAAACAATGTCTAGTCAAGGAATAGGACTAATGTGATTTGTCTCACTGAAATATCCTAATTGGTTTAGGAGCCTTCTCTGACATTTCCACTAACAGGAACTGGTGGCCTACTGGTTATACAGAAGAATGTCTTTGAAATGACATGAAGTGAAGTGGTGGGTCATGTTGCTTCACAAGGACACCTCACAAAGTTGCTTCATGTCAACCTTCATCATGGAAAAACTTTCTGAAATTTTGTACAGCTGTATCTTGTCCAAATACCTTGTCCAAAATTGGATTATTGATGCAAGGCTAAAAGTGATCCAATAAGATGTAGCACAATGATGGATTTTTAAAAAGAATTATTTCACTTTTGCAACTTTCTTTGTAAAGAGGGATTCCTCCTTATCTTTACAGCGCTTCCTTATCACTTCAGGAGCAAAGCTGAATGAAATCATTTCTCACATTCAGCTTCTAGTCATCAAGCAAAATAACCACATCTGGAGAAATCAATGTACCTGCCAACTGCTCAATGTGAAATATGAACTGCATTTAATTATGTGTATAACAGCCTCCCCAACATGGTGCCCTCTAGGTGCGCTACCTTGGGATTCTGAGTAATATCAGTTCATTTAGGTGGCACTGCGAATGTTATTTTATAGATTTATGAGTAATGTAAAAATCAGTAACTATCCATCTATCGGAGATTAAGTCTTTTGTAATTTGATTTCTTTTGTTTGTGTGTGTCTACAGTAAGACTAGAGTGCAACTTAACAGGGTGTAGCTACTGCTGAAGTTGAACTATCAAGTTTTATCTACTTCCCACCAAGAGTTAGTAATACAAACAGAAATAAATTAAGAATGTTGTCACTTCATCTGATGGGGGAAATGTCTGATCACATCTGAAATCTAAATGGTAGATACATTTATATAAGGATGGTTCAGCAAAGTAGTGCTTATGTTTTTGTGTTATTCATTCATGTTCTGATTCTTATATAACTATATTAATATTAAAGATACAGTACATATGGTTTATAAATCTATTGATTTATTTCAGTTTATTTTTCTGTCCATTTCAGTATCATAATTCTGGGCATCTAATAATGGGCATCTGAAACCCACCACAACCCTCATACAAACGTCTCAAGGGCCCTGCTTCTGTCCTGACTTACTGGGCCCAGTGATATAACCAACTATTTGAGGCCCTATAAAAAGCCAAGAGGGTTGGAGCCAATCTGAAGTCTGAGGGGAGAAGACGCCATGACAGAAAAAGCTCTTTTTGTGGGTCCCACCAGATAGCATTTTTAGTAGATCTCCTGCAGATCTAATTGGACAAGTACATTCAGCCCCAAGTCATGAAAAGCTTTGTAGTTAATTACCAGCCTGTTCTTCTTCACCTGGACTCTCATACCCTGGAAACACTGAGACAGGATAAAAATATAAAGCTGGGTATTACCAGTATACTCCCAACCCCTATTATGTGAAATTTTTGGATTATCTAGCCAAATGATGTTTAACAGTTCCTAGATTATTCACAGTGCAAATACAATCTAGCAAGGTGGTGCTTGAACTTGTCGTCCAGCTCAAACCTGGGGCCTCTTTGCAATAAGCTGACCCTCATTAGTAGGTGACCAGCATTGTTTTAAACTGGGTTTTCTGTTATTTTAAAAGCTATTGCAAGGCTGATTTGAAAGCTGTGCACCGCTGTACAAATACATATAGCAAGAATGAATGATAGTTAAAACTAAGCTTGAGCTGAAGCAACAAAAGGCACTGTTGAAGGCCCAGCTGCAGTGTGTATATCTACAGTATGTGGAATCACAGGGATAATGAAACTAATTTAGGTTCAAAGTTACTGCTGACATTCAGCTATCATGGCATTATTGTCTGCATTTCTTCCCTCCATCAAAACATTCAAGGGTACTTTTATAAGAACCACAAAGAACCAGTCAATTGATACCATTACACTTCATGCAAATGCAAAATGCAAGCTTATTTAGCACAGCCGATACAATCTAGCATTTACTCATTAGCTAAACCATTGAAATTACAACTTGGCAAATCCCACTTCTAACAACTTAGATGTACTTGTTTAGTGCAAACATTTAGATTTCTTTTCTTTTTTTTTTTCAAGTTCTGCACAGTCTTTTCCAACTGAAAGAACGTAATCTGCATTTTAATGCAAGGGTGTTTGTAGCCTGCTTAAAAATTACCTTAGAATATTCAAATCATATAGGATTCACAAATGTTTACTACAGGTAGAAAGTGCTTGATTAGATACTTTAGATAAATATATAGATTCAAGAATGGAAGGGTATTTATTTTGACCAAGCACACCATGGAAATCCAATTGGTTGAAGGTAAATTAATAGTCTACAGTGAAGAAGAAAAAAATAAAGTGAACATAAGTTAGGATGATTAAAGACATGATAGAAAATCATGTTGATGTGGAAAATAGAATATGTTTTTCTATTCAGAAATTGTACAAAAGATCCAAAGATATTTTAGAGGGTTTCAATGCATACAGATGCTACATTTCTATACCAGTTATTTATAAAAAGAAAGAATGTGAGCAAAAATGTAATTAACTTTGAGAAAGCATGAAGATAACTTCATATCTTATATTCATATTCTAGTTCTTAATGTATATGAAATGCAAAACAGAAGAAATGCTTATTTGATCAACTTTTTTCATGACAGCTGTGAACGAACTGTTATTTGGTTAATGCTCAAGAGAGTTCTCCTTGACTGTTTTTAATACCAGTTACTTATTTAACAGAAATAAATCCAACCCCAAGAAAATGCATCACTTTTTACTTTATATCACAACATTGTATTGCACATTTAAAGTAAGAAATTTCAGTCCTTAACAGATATGGTTGGAAGCAAGTCTTCCCAAACTCAATACTACAACTGCATAAAGTTTTAATACTGTTTGGATTGAGTTATCAATTTAGTTTAAGATTGCAGTATAATTGTTGTGTCTGAAAATTATGTTTTAACACTTGTATGTATGTAGAATTACTTGTTTGTATAATTATTTATGAAATGTACAAAAAAGACCACAAAATGATTTTTTTTATTATCAGAAATGAGCAATAAGGAAAAACAACAACAAAAAACCCAGCTGAAACCACAATTACCACCCTCCTCATATATATTCTTACAGTGTGTTTCAACTTTGATGAGCAGACTGCTCCTCCAAAGTCTGTAAAGTTGTTGAGAGAGTCCCCAAGGGGAGCAATTATTGTTAATTATTATCAGGAGTATTTGCAGGCAGGGTCAAAAAGTCAAGATGGCAGCCACAACAGTATGATCAAAGTATGCTTAGTAAGTATGCCTAAGATTGGCTCCTTAGTCACATCCTAGAAAGTTGAAACAAATGATATTAAGTTTGAAGTTTGTTCTGTGTTAATACAGGCCACAATGGTACTAATTTTATAAGCACATAGATATGATGCAAGTATGAGCAGATGTAATTAGGGAAAACTGCTTTGTAACCTTATTGACCTTTTGTTGCCAAATACTATAACATCCACTCTTCCACCATGATATGAAAGCCAGCTGATTTCTGTAATGTTTAACTATAAAATAATATGAAGTAAAAGTAAAAAAAGAGATAAAATTGAAGTTCAAGTAATTAATATGTTTTGGTAAATTTAAATTTGGCAAGTTCCATTTATAATGGAATTATCATTTACTTTGGTGTACTTTAGTTACACCAAAGTAAATACATACTAAATCAGGATACTGGAGCTATCACAGATATTACTAAACTCTCATTCCTAGGCATGCTTCCTAAGGATGTTAAAGTTGTAACTGTACAACATCCAATGTGCAATAGTTGTCTGCTCCTTTCAAAACTGTTTAGCAAGGAGACTGGAAAAATAACTGATAATTCAGGAGTCAAACAAAAACGCTGTCTTTCTCAGCTAGGCATTATTTTTATGAGTATAAACTCCACACTATTATATGCTATAATCTGAAGTGTCTAGTTTCTCAACCTAATAGACGTTTGTAGCTGCAATATGAAGGAGTCTTCAGCCTATAGAAGAGTGAACACTCTTTCAAAAAGCGGAATCAAATTAATCTTGTTCTAAAACTGCTTTAGACTAGCTGAGCACATCTAAACTATAAAGAACAACAGTTTTGTAGCATTTTGAGGACTAACATTTACTAAAGAAGAATCTATCTACTTATTAGGATGCCTTTCTCTATTAGAAAGCTTGCATATTATATAATAACTTCCTTAAGCATACAGTATTTGTTCAAGAGTAGATGTGCTGGTTCTCTAGAAATAACTGTGTAGTAATTAAACAGAGAAATAAATCTGGCTTCACTGACAAACCTATTCCATTCGTCAATTTGCTAAAATATGAATGAAGACAACCTTTTTCAGGCTCCATGTCAATTCTAAGCCATTCACTCCTTTTTTTAATAAGTGCAACTAGGAATCCTATTGCAAATTTCAGATTATTTCAAGTCTACAAAAGTTTATCATCCATGTGTCCAGATGTAACCGGTGTGCACCAAAAAAGAGATAATGGTGGCCATGCTCATTAAATCAAAGCCTTGTCCCTTTTCATGACACATATATTAAAAAAATACATTTTGATCATAGACTTAAACTTCATTTTTAAGCCCCTTCTGTGGATACTCCTGCATAAGCCAATACTTCCTAGGCATCTGCAGGTAGGGATAGCAAAGAAGCCATGTTTTGAATTGTGAATGATTAAAGTCAACTGGAGTGAGGATGAATAATGGAATGATCCCATATAGGATGAGCATGGGTTTCTGTGGTTAAATAGGAAGTCTAAATAATGGGATACTCTTGATGGATTACTGATTATATTTCTTTCTAGTAAATCCATTAATATTGTCAATATTACTAGAGAAAGATCAACTAACTGGAATTATAGAAATCACTCTTTGGGGGCAGAATTTCTAACTCGTTAATCTGGATTTTTATTTGTTACTAAAGGAGATAATGTTCTTCAAAATTAAACCTTTTAATGACAGTTTCTGATTATCTTGAAGAATATAAATAATATTTTCATCCAGACTAAATTAAGAGTTTGACTGGCACAATATTTAATTGTTGTTAGTACCAATAAATTAGGGTAAGATTAGTGTGATATACTGGCTAAAAACACTGTGATTTTCATACGCTCCCTATCTCTGAAATTCCCCCGCATGGAATACCTATGCGTGCCAGTTTGATGCCTGGGATAACTAGGGATAAGTACCAGTTAATATTTTGGCAAAATGATACTTTATCAATCTTCTCTAACAGTTATTTTTGCAAATAAGCGAAGGATCCATTTTGAAAGGGGACTTGCAACATATTCTATTGGAGCTGTATTTAGCTGTATATTTGACTGTCTTTCAAATTGTGGAAATAGCTAACTTGCTCAAACAAGCATAATGCTTTTGATTAATATGGTCTTCTTATGCACAATATATATGCATGCCTCTCCTATTTTGCTATCTGAATATGCTATTTTTAATCTTTTACATTATTCAGGAGCAACCTCTTTATCATTGGTAGAAAATAAATGCTATAATATACAGTCCAGTTTTCAATACATACCAGATTAGTTTTCCCAACCTAGTAGCCTCTACAATATTATTGCATTTCCCAAAATGTTACTTTTGCCCCATTAAAGTAAACAAAAAGTTCATTTAAATATTTATAGTGAACATTTGAGTTTTTGACAACTCGCACGATTATTATAATTATATAATATTATATATATTATATAATATAAAATATTACACTTGAATATTAACACTATTATATAAATGTCAGATGGGGCCTAAGAGGTTTCTGTTTTCTCCTTAATATCAGTCCTTCAAAGCATGCTTTTTGTTAGAAGTTCTACTGATGCGATTCACTTTGTTAAACTTCTTTCAGGAGCTACATCCAATTTGTTTATTTTACTTTATAGAAATGGCAATACCTGAAATGATATTCCCTTTAATTAAAATTAGTTGATTTTAAATTAAAGTGGATGTATTTTTTTAAAAAATGTATATGTACGTATGTGAAATCAGAAATAGAAACTGATTTGACAACTTTTATATTTTGAGGCTTTTTTTTTTATTATCAGCTTGGTGAAGCTTACTAAAAGAGACACTTCTTTTCACGTCCCACTCTTGGCACCTCGGGGTTCTCTTTTAGCCATATCAGCCTAATGGAATTAAGGCTGACATGTTTCAAGTCCATTCCTTTGTAAAAGGATTGCAAAACAAAGTCTTCGATTTCTTCTTTTTAAAAAAACAAATAGTAACAACAACAACAACAACAACAACCTCCTTGAGCCATCGGTGACTTCAATTTTTTCCTTGATCCTTTTTACACATCTGTATAAAGACCATTAAAAAGGGAGCACAACAGAATGAATCAACTCAGCTCTAAAATCTATTGCAGCACATTAAATGATGGAGCCTGGCTGAACGGGAGTGTGACCCTGTGGCTTCTTGCAGTTTGAAGCTAATTGCTTTGGTCAGGATGGGAACGTCTGGAGGTCCACTGCAGTGTCCCACCAGCAAGGCTTCAGTAACTGAGCTGGCTGGCAGAGCATGAGCCCACTTTGTAGCGACACAGCAGGCTTAGACACCACCTATTCTGCTTTCGAAACTGTCATGCATAACAACTTTATTGTGCTAAATTGAACTTGAAAGCAACCAAAGGCTATGAGAAGGCTATGAGAAAAGCATGCTGTCAGTGCTGGCAAAGGCTGACCTGGAGAGTGGGCTCAGAGACAGGAGAATAAAAGATCAGGGCCCATGAACACAGCATATTGTTTCATTTTAAAGCATGATTCCCATACCCAAGAAAGTAGTAAATGTGATGTAAATTTATTTAAATAGATTCCACTACTAAAAAGTTTGCCAGCCGCTCTTATCCAACTTTCCCAGCTTCCTGATTCGTTACATACAGTGGGAATATAATGACATATAGCCATCATTGTAACAGCTTCTTTGCAAAGGCACAATGATGATTAATAGCTAGCAGCAAATTTTCACATGGGCTCTAAAGCACTATAGTACTAAGCAGCTAAACACTCCCAAATCCCCCTTTTCTGTTTTTCTGAAAAGTCCTCTACTTGTACCTTGCAGTTATGAACAAAGCCTATCTTAATTCCAATCAGCTTTTCGCCATTCAAAGAGATCTTCTCTTTTTCATAATTGATTCATGTGCATTTTTAGTCCTTCAACACGCCTGAGCTATTTTTCTCCTTTTCTGTGTACTTTTCAGCTAAGCAGAATCATTTAAGCCATAATTTGTTTTTTTAAAGTCATGAATAGATTTTTCAATTAGTTCAAGTTTAGGTTTTTTTTTTAAGTAGGGTAATGCAAAACTGAAGAAAATAACTCTACTTCCTGAGGTCTTTGAAATGGGTTGCCTTCAGGGTCTGAAGCAGGAGCTCACACTAAAATTCTTGCAAAGATAAGTCAAGGATTTGAGAGCAACAATAATACTAGTTCTGCTTAGTATACTGGTTCTTATTCCCAGGAAAAGCTTAGCTGAAAAGGCAGAATAGAGAGCTTCTTTATTTTTCTAACACTTTGGGAAATGTTAGCTTAATAGACAAAAACAAATTTGAAGGTATTTTAGGTTTGTGTGTTTTTTTATACCTTTAAAAATAGAACAAGGCTGCCCTATTATTTCAGAATTAGTTGATTTTCTACAGCTAGCCAGTTTGCATAGAAATCATGTGTCATACAGTACAACCAAAGTCCACATTTTGCATTCAGATTTAGATGCTTTTCATATTTGTAATAATTCTGTTTGGGGAGATATTTTGTTGTTATATCTGCATGAGAAATGCAACCTTTTCTGAGTTGTGGTTTCAATCTATTCACCATTAACAAAAACATTGTGGCTAATATAGCTTGGGAATTATTGTTGCCTAAGTGTTGTCATACATTCTTAATATTAAAAGGCAAATAGTTTTAGTATACTATGTTTTAGATTCTTTCTTACATCTATGTTGAGCAGCACTATTCATATACTGTCAATGTAAGAGTGGTTTTATAATAGATTACTGCATGATATGCTGTGGAGTCAACAGAAAAGTCAAAATCAGTATATTTTTAGGTGTAAGGTTATTATCCTTCCTGCAGTGATTTAATCATGAATTACTTTTGAACCATTGGGAATTACTTTGGAGAAAATGATGTTAAGTTGTGCAAATTAATTTGAATCTGAATCATTATATTATATTGTTTTAATACCATTAAGAAGCTGATCAATGAAACAGAAATGCTCAATGTTTTTTTTAATATGGCTATAACATAAAGGATGGGTGTTTTCCAGGCAATCTAACTGAGGATGCAAACCTCAAATCAAATCTTTATTATGGTCATAGACTAGTACATAACCTAGGCAGTGCATTTCCCCAACTTTGGCTTATTTGAGTGTCTCTGATAGCTCAAGCATTTCTAAGTCTTGTTTTTAAACGACTGAATTTCAGTGATTTTTTTCTAACTCAATTTAGGTTATTTGTCCTATTTATAAAGCCCTGATCTAACTATCTGAAATAGACCTTTTCTCATTCAGCCAATTTATGGTCTAAGATCTTTGTATGAGCTCCTATTTTGCATTCTTATCTTTCCAGGGATGCTAAGGAATAAGCAGCTGAATTTTTGAATGAGTGGATTCTGGAGTGACGTCTTCAAAGAGGTAAACTGGGACATTATGAGATTCTGATAGCACATTAATACTTTTGTAGTTGACATTTTAGAGAATTATGTTGCATCATTCTATTGTCTGTCCTTTTATTTATTTTACATGGCATAGTGTGTACTGTATTAATATTTAGCTGAAGCAATTATACATAATATTGCATACCACAATGGAAGCCACTGGATGCAAACTCTTACAAATTTAAAGAAGGAACTTCATCTTCTTCCTCATCCATCTCAGGGATCTGACAGTCAAAAATATCAGAGAATTACAACAGAAATAAAAATAGTTGCACACATTTAAGAGGTGCAATTTTAAATTGAATTTAAGAAAAAAATGCTTTACAATGAGAGATTGTGTCTGAATAGCAATTCTTTTAGAGAAGCTTCTTTTAAAGCAGCACTTAACTGTATCACCCAAATTATTTTAATACAGTTTCTTCTGATTAATACTAGTGATGAAAGGAAATAGGCCTAGGGGATATATGATATGCCATGTAATATAAATGCTCAAAGAAAGCAAAACCAGCTTTTTAGCTGCAACCAAAATTGTGTCATGACATATGCTTCACTGAGAGACATTGTATTTGTAGACAGCTTTCTCTAGTTTATATTATCATCTCTAGTCCATCATTTTTGTTTCATTTAAATTGCTCATAATATAAGAATTGCATTTTCTTATACATTGTAGAATATAGTCATTAAATACAAAATACTATCTCACCCATAGAAACAAAATTCTGAAACTGCATATAAATGAGTGTAAAATGTTCATTGGTATGTATCCAAAATTTCTCAGACAAAGTAACAAACCTAAATTATGTCCCAAGATATCATATTTTGCATTCAGAGCTCTGAGATCATTCCACAGGATGTAAAATCTTATATAGCTAAAGAAGTCCCCAATGAATGCACACTGAAAAGACCAATGAAGGTAGTTGGCTACAGGATATGTGTAGCAAAACATACATTCTTGATGTTTTTCTGGTGGTTGAATATGTGAATAACTCATATAAGGGACTCACAGACTTATGCCACATACTCTTATAGGGATAAAGTAATAACTGATAAGTGCATTACTTCATTTTTCTTAAAAGAAAATAAAAATTAATAGTTACTTCAGCTTTGAATGGGATACACCCTTAAAATGCACACTGGGTTTCAGTTTTGATAATATAATTTATTCACTAAAGCTTACATGATGGTTAAAAGAATGTAGTTCTTCCCAATCTCATATCCTTCAGATATGTTAGGATGCCAGCTGCAAGAATTCACAATTAGCACAACTGTATTGACTGTAAATTTGTATACATACTTCCTCAGTTTAGTCTTCCTCACAGGGACCAAGTTGGACGAGAATAATATATAACCTCAAAATATTAGTAAGGTATTTCTTATATTGAATGATTCACAGCAAAAATATCCAAGTGAAATAGGAAAATGTGTACAGCTGGAAAAAACATGTTGCTTATTATATATGTGAAGACTATTGTCTGGACAATGATTAACAATCATGTGAAAGTTGTATATTGGAAGGCAATGAATGAAACATCTGTAAATGCTTAAGTAGGATTATTCAGGTTAACGATGAGTATTGCTGATGATGTTATGTCAGTAATTCTACACATTCATTAGTCAAACCAATTTATTTATTTATTTATATTTCATATTTCTAAGCCATCTCCTTCAAAGAGGATTCTATTTTTAGCCTGACTTTATTATTTGATAAATAATTCAAGGTGGAGAATATACATAATACTTCTTCCTCCTCCTATTTTCCCCATAACAATAACCCTGCAAGGTCATTGGGCTGAGACAGAATGACTAGCACAAGGTTACCCAACCAGCTTTCGTGCCTAAGGCAGGACTAGAACTCACAGTCTCCTGGTTTCTAGGTCTATGCAAACTAGCATTCATTCTCCTAATATGTAGTATATACATACATTTTTTAAAAAATATAGAGAATATATATATATATTCTGAGAGCATATGCACCAAAGACAAATCCCTTGTGTGTCCAATCACACTTGGCCAATAAAGAATTCTAACATATATATATATAGATATATATATAAATAAACATTAGAATCAGCCTTTTATATTCAAGCAAGTAACATTAAAGTAGAAAGACATCACACAACCATGGTCTTCCCATTTGTAATACAGGTAGTCCTTGACTTACAACAATACATTTAGTGATTGTTCAAAGGTTACAACAGCACTGAAAAAAGTGACTTACGACCATTTATCACACTTACAAGCTTTGTAGCATCTGCATGATCATGTGATCAAAATTCAGGTGCTTGGCAACTGGTTCATACTTATGACCGTTGCTGTGTCCCAAGGTTATATGATCACATTTTGCGATCTTCTGACAAGAAAGTCAATGGGGCAGCCAGACTCACTTAACAACCGGGTTACTAACTTAACAACCTCAGTGATTCACTTAACAACTGTGGCAAGAAAGGTCGTAAAATGGGGTAAAACTCATTTAACAAATGTCCCACTTAACAACAGAAATGTTGGGCTCAGTTGTGGTTGTAAGTCGAGGACTACCTGTATATGGCTTTGAAATCATCTGGAAGCTTGAAAGTAGTATTGATGTCTTTGAATTGTGAGAATGGAAAAAACTACTGAGAATAACCTGGACTGAAAGGAGAACAAATACATTCCAAACAATGAGGATTCACTAGTTATCTTTTAACTTCTCAACTATGTCCCTTTTTTTGAGAGTTCATAAATCATAAAAATTCCTTATTCAGGCAGGATATCTTTAAGATAATTGTTTCTGTTATGGAAAAAATAGAATAAGGAAGCTGTACTCCCCCCTCTTCCCCACCCTGCTCACATACACATGGAGAAAATACATTACAACATATAATAAAGTATACAGAATTAATAAAATATACAGAATGTGTAAGCAGAAAAAATAACAGTGAAAATTCCTTGAAGAATTCCTAAAATTCTTAGGAGAAAAAGACTTTCACTCAACATATATAAAATATAATGTATCCTCCAGATGTGCTTCTTTGGGGGAAAACCTCTACGGTCTGATCTTCTTTTGTTGGTTGGGGCACCTAGACAAGAGTTTTGGTTGATGACCTTGTGGTATGGGGCTTAAGTTCAAGTAACATGTTTGGAGTTATATGGGTTCTTAATTTTTAATTGTAAAGGTGGAGTTCAGACATATTATTGTTGTATCAATGTCCCTGTTAACAGATCAGATGTCCTATTTGGACTATAGTTGTCCAATTGTTTAGCAAAAAACAGCATTACAAGAATTCTGCAGATTATCAGAGATAACTATTACAAAACTTATTTCTGTCCCAGGCATTCTGGTGATTACCTCCATGGATCATAGATTTCAAATTCCCATCATCATCAATAGGACGATATAATTTGTAGGCTCCAACACATATTAAGACATAATCCAACACATAACAGCCGTGGTGGTGCAGTGGAGCTGGTGTAGTCTTGCTCCGGGCGCCAGCCCTACGGTTAGGGTTTCCGAGGGGTGGGAGGTACGAGAAGGCCAAGAGACCTGGCCGGCTCCCCTCTCCTCCATCCTAGTAGTGGCCAGATGGTCGCCGCTGCCCTTGTCGAGGGCAAGGAAGGCCCAGGGAGGCCAAGAGACCCAGCCGGCTCCCCTCCCCTCGTCGCCGGGCCTTAACGATCTTCGTGGCCTCCATGGCGGCCAGATGGTCAACGCCGCCGCCGTCGCCCTCATCCTATGTCCCCGCTCACCCTTTTTTTTGAGGGCTGGGAAGGTCCAGGGAGGCCAAGAGGCCCAGCCGGCTCGCTCCTCCTCCGTTGCCGGGCCTTTCTCGGTCTTCGCGGCCTCCGCGGCGGCCAGATGATCGTCGCCGTCGCCGCCGCCCTCGCCCCACGTCCCTGTTTACCGTCCTTTGAGGGCTGGGAGGCCTGGGGAGGCCGAGAGACCCGGCCGGCTTCCTCTTCCTCCGTCGCCGGGCTCTTGCTGTTTTTGCGGCCTCCGTGGCGGCCAGGTGGACGCCGCCGCCGCCGCCGTCGTCGCTCTCGCCTTGCGTCTTCCTTCGTTTCTTCCGGAGGCCGGGAGGTTCGAGAGACCCGGCCGGCTCCCACTTTCTTCATCGCCGGGCCTCAGATGTTTAGTTGCGGCCTCCGTGGCCTCCGCGGTGGCTAGGTGGGCGCCGCCGCCTCGCGCCTTCGAGCGCCGTTTCATAACGGCGTCTCGAGGCGCCACTTTCAAACGGCGCCACTTTCAAACGGCGGAAACCGACGAAAGATGGTTTCGTGGGCCTCGGGTAAGGTCGGGCAGGGAGCCTGTGCATCAGGCTGGTCCAGGGTCTCTCCCTCTGCCCCTTTCTGGGACCTACGGGGCTGGTGGTCTGACCCCCCTGGACATCCTCACAGCTCCGCTGTGGTCGGCACTTCCAATGTTGCCGCCATCTTGGATAAATTAAAAAAATGGCTGCCATAAAGATTAATTACCAGTAATATTTTAATATTATAAAAATAAGTGGGTTTCCTACAAAATAGTTCGCACATCTCTATAAATTTCATTTGAAAAATCTACTGAGGATAAAATGAGTAATGGAGTTTTAGAATTTGTCTCTTCAATGTGTCACAATTAGATGCGAGGGTGATGAAAAAACGTGACAGCAATGGCATCTTAGTTTCTGAACAAAGTCTCCATTCCAATCTTTCCACTACTATTTCTATCAATTTAGTGTGCCTTAAATGTTTTACTTTTGTATACATACACTGCCATTTTCAAGGTACTATCTTGGAACACACTTCGCAGCCTACTGAGCCCAGCATGGTGTAGCATTGGAATCTGTCTTGAGAGGATAATAGTGTTCTATTGTAAAAAAAAAAAAGGTAATACAAATCCCCATGAGTTTTCAATCATTCTCATTGTTCAGCTGTTATAAGGGAGCAAGTAGTAAGGAGAATAGAAACTATTGCCTTGATAGGAATTGGCACTTGTCTGGAAATTTGGGTGAAATCCATGCTTTCTTGGGCATATGAACAAGAAGGGCAGAGAGATTAGAGCCCAAAAGAGCCATAATGGAGACTTCTCTAGATTTTTAAAAAATCTGTATTGTTTGTCTTACAGCTTTAGAAATTTACCGTAATTCTGTTCATAATTATGCTGGTTCCTGCCATCTACATTGCTGTCTGAGAACTGAGATCAAAGCAGTGTGGCTGACTGTCATCTCACAGTATGCACTTTGGCAAATTACCCTAGTCTTTTTCATCAATGAAGAACAGCTGTTCACCTACTTTGTTTTTCACTCCTTTGACCTGAAGAAAAATGAGGGACTGTCTCCCAAGATAGTATTTCTCTTTTAATTTTAAAGGGAAGCTCAACCTAGGTGTTTTTATCCATCATGCTTTTCCTAGCCAAAGAATCAGTTTCATATAAAGTAATGGTCAAGGAACCAGGGTGTAAACTATGAGTTCTAGTTCTATCTTAGGTATGAAACTAGGTGGGTGACTTTGGACCAGTTGGGTAATTTCAGCTCTACAAAGAAATTCAGAGCAAAATATTTCAAAACACCTTGCCAAGAAAATTGCAGTCCAAGCATCAACATTGACTTGAAGGTGCCATTTGCCTTCTAATAATGGCCGATGCAAAAATGAGATTCAATCTGTTTTAGCCATATGAAGAATTCAACTGGGTTTTTTAAGTTGGAAACAAGGGCTTTGATGGCTGCTACAGACTCATTTAAGGAGGCACAGTTTAACTGTAGGAACTAGTCTGAGCATTGAATAATATAAATTAGTGAAATGTCATTTAAAAATAGTTGGAGATACATATTTACTTCATGTACTTCACTCAGAGTTAAAGATCACAGCTGATATACCATTGAACATGTATAGTGAATAAGAGGGGCACTCACACAAAATCAGGCAGCAACACCTTCTGTATGTTGCACCTACAGTGCCTTTATTAGATTTAACATAATCGCAGCTTTTCTTTGAATTACTATAGCCATATCCACTTGAGAGAGACCCCTGCGCTGAAATAGTTACTTTTTTTGTAGGAAGAAAATTAAGAATTATAAAGAAAATAGATAGAACTGTCAATTTTCCACTGCCATTGTCAACAGGTGGCTAGCTAGATCTAGCTTTGTTGATTTATGTATTTAAGATGCTGGTGTTGATTGAAGTTTTGATTGCGGTTAATGCACACTGTCTTTAAGAATAAAGTCCTTTTAACACTTTTAGATAATGTGCTAAATATTCAATTTTAAATTTGAATACTTGATGAATCTAAATTTATTGTGGCTCATTGTTTTCTTCATAAACTCACGTACATATATTTTTGTAATATATGAAAATATACACACAAAAAATATAACATTGTTTATAGGATTATAGTCCCCAGTTACCCATTTTTGAATGGACAATCTGGTAGATCACTTTTATTTATAAAGCCATAAACAAATTTTAAACAAAGAAGCAAAACAAATTCAAGATTAAAAAAAGACAAAACAAAAACTCCAGATGATAATTGTACAAATAAAATTCTCCCCTGCTACATACATACAGAGATTTTTTTTGTGGCTTATTAAAGTTAAATTTCCGTGACATGGTACATTCAGTCTCCTCAGAAAAGCAAATAATGGCATTAAAATTGCACTTGCTGTGTATACATTTAATTTGTGAGTAAAACACCATGATAAAAGCTTTCATTTTACACAGCGACGGAAGATAAATACAGAACATTTAATACAGCATTTTTAAGCATCTCTTTTTGGTAATTACGGTAAGTGATACTTGCATTTTTGGAATCTTGTTTTTAAATGTTTCTAAATTCTTATGACTGCTCTAGTCTTAACTAAAATAGCTCATCTTCCTAGTTACATAAATGATAACCATGTTGATTAATATTGAATAGTTAATTCAGTTCCATTTTTGCATATCTAGTTATGTAGTAATCTGATTGTAGGTGCAAATGCAGATACATTTATGATCTATACTTATATTGGGGTCAGGAGGCTCTCACTAATTTCAGAGTGCCTCTGAACCATCAGTTTGGTGAGCCTTTCTGGAGGAAGAAATCAAGTATAGCATTTTAAAGAATAAAATTTCAAAATGATATTCTTGGGGAATTACTCTTGCATAGACTTGAAATCAAGTTTGGGCAACCTTCTGATGCCAAAAGGCACTCCTAGTTTTCCTTGGGTTACTGAAGGTTTTAATGGAGGACTATTGTGCGGCTCAAGGCACTGGCTGGAAGCTGGATGATTCTGTTCTAGTCCTGTAGACACAAAATCAACTGTGACAGTGTAAATCACATTCTCTCAGCCCTAGGATGAAGGCAATTGCAAACCACTTCTAAAAATTGTTACCAAGAAAACTGCATGGACTTGTTTGTGTAGTTTTGTAGATCAAAGCTAGCTCAAAGGCACAAATAAAGTAAAATATAGTAAAATATATGCATGTGAGCTGGGATTTTCCAAACTCTGAAGTTTTGAAATTGAATTATTAGGATTTATAATACAATTTTGGGGTATGTTTTTGCCCTAATGTTGGGGAATAATATTACAAGGTGTTCTTAGCAGTCATATTATTATATTGGATGGTTAAGTCACATGGCTGAAAAAAGTGGCTGAGAGATTATGGCTTACCAACTCTTGATTTAATGAGGTTTCTGATATTAATTCAGAAATTCAGATTAGGAATCACTTTTCTTCTCGTTTCCCTTGAATTCCTAAGATACTTGAATGAGAACATCATGCAAGTATTAGGAGGATCAACCTGCAATTTTACCTTTGATTCATTTATGATCAGCTTACTCCCTATTTTCAAACTGTAACCTGTCAGCATTACGGTTTCTTTCTAATCTTGCTGAAAATGAGGTCCTTTCAGATGAAGTGGTTTAGTTTCAATTCCATAAAGTTAAGAGAAGTGGTTTAATTTCAAGTCCATAAAGTTAAGAATTGCAAACTCTTCAGGGCTGTGATTTTGCAACCTTCCTTTATTCCCAGAAAGGTTAATGTAAGGTTTGTTGAAATACCATTGTAATGAAGTGTCTCACCATTTCAGTTACTCCACATTATGAATTTTGCTACCCTTTGTCCAATATTATCTCAGTATGTTGTGATTGGTATCAGTGTTAGATTGTATATTTGTCCTCTGAGAAAAACTACCATCCCTAAAGTAAGCACCAGAAAGGGACCATCTGTGTTGATTCTATGTTTAAAGTTCAAAGCAATCAACTTTGCTTAGCACTGAAAATGAATTGGGCTCTGGGGAAGCGTATAACTTTCAAATAAATATCTTCCCTGTGAAATGGACAAAAGGAATACAGAGAATGAGGAATATGACTAGGTTTCAATACTGCAATTGCAGAAATGATTCTATAGGCAGAGTGCGCTATCCCAATTGGCTTGAAATAGATGGTGGGTAAATCTTGGCAAGCTTTTAAGAAGCCACAAAGACCGCAGAGTAAATTTTTAGTGATTACAGACACAGCTTATATCCTTTTCTTATTTCCCATTGACTACATAGCAAAAGTACGGTAAATTGTGAAAAATGAGTTTTGCATATTTTACAGTAGATAGCATAAAAAATCTTGATAGCTGAAAAGTTGTGATGCACATAGCCCTATATCTGGAATACTGGGTAGACTCAGCCAGTGTTTTCTCCTATTTTATCACTTAATAAAGCTGCTGGAATAAACATTTATTAATGCAATCCACCCTTGATCCCAAAGATGAGGCATAATTAAATATTTAAGTTTCTTACAAGCTGCTTTATACTTTTTCTGTGGAACATTTGAGCTTGTCATTCAACAACTGCTTTTGTAATGTGTAATATCTTTTGAATGGCTGAACCTCAGGACTTTGACTATAATAGTTTAATAAATGCCTTATTGTTATAGCACCTCTCATCTGCAATTAGATCAGTGTATTTTGTTTTTATCTCAGTTGGAAAAGAGATCAAATAATTTCAGTTACTGACCAGAATTAAGTTTATCTTCATACTTTTCAAAGAGACTGTTGATGTCCTTACTTAGACAACACTTTTAGTGCTGCAGTGTTGTTGTTTTCTGATTTGGCTTTTGCCTGACTTTAAGACTATACCATTTGATGGCAGGCTGAAGTTGTCTCTGTAGCTTCTGTATGCAGCAGAACCAATCAGCGAAGTGCCTGATGAATCTGTGCGCCTTGTTATCACATTTAGTACTATGTTCCTATTGGTACCATATTGTGCCCTGAGGATTCACCTGGCACTATGGATTTATGAGGCATTGTTGAACATTTATTAGAAGGAAGTCCTGATGTGCTTGTAGCAGTTTTGAAACGGGCAGATAAAGAAGAAGGATTGGCTTGGTTTTGGTGCATAAGATCAGCAGGAGCAGCGAGCTTATTTGGAATAAAAGCAGGGGATGCACACTGGAGCACATCCAAAGGGGAGGGAGGGGAATCTATAGTACTTCCATTGGAAGAAACTGGGCTGGAGCAGTGTCCTTTTCCTTGTAGGTACCGAATGCACTTCTTTTTCCTCCTAAGAACAGTGAAGAGAGTTATCTGTAAATAAAGGGTGAATTTACAGGGTCATATTTTTAAAAAATGAAAGCATTGTATAGCATTTAATACAAGTATAGTGTCTAAGGAACAAGGATTTAGAAGGAAAATCATATTCGTTCTTAACACCTATTACTCAAGTTTTTGTAAGAATAATAAACAAAAAATGACTCTTATTTTTAACTTGTATTTTTTACCACTAGATGGAGGTGTAACTGTAAAACTGCTAAAATTTCTCCAAGCTGATGTCAAAACAGATCAAAAGTTATCAGAAATGTTTAGTTCTGGTTATGGCTGGTTATTACTGAAAGCACTCCCCCCCCCCCCGAAATACGTAGATTTGGATAATTCCCAATGAATAAATATTATGTTTTTGAGCCAGTTATTTAATTGGGTTTTCTTTATTTAGTTTTAGGACTTGTGTGGAAAATAAATCGTGTTTTAAGTTGAATTCATGGGTGTAGTGGTTAGAAACTAGAAATTGACTAAAACCAAGAGACCATGAGCTTTAGTCCCAGCCTTAGGCATGAAGCCAGCTGGGTGACTTTGGACCAATAACTTTTTCTCAATCCTTGGAAAGAAGCAGTTGCAAACCACTTCTGAAATCTTGCCTAAAAACTGCAGGGACTTGTCCAACAGTTACAGGAATCAATTGTCTTAAAGGCATCTCCTTCCCCCCAAAAAATTTAGAGACGAATAGCGGTTTTGGCAGGAGTAATTCTAAGGATGCTCTGCCCATACTTGAATACATTGCTACAGAAATTATTAGCAGAAATTATTCTGCTTCCTTGAGTATGAAGTAATTGTAATTCATTGGTGATAGGCTCCACTTGACTAATAAAGGATATCACATTAACTTCAAAACTATAATCTTATATTTTCCATTGCAGTTCTGCATATTTCCAATACAGCTTGGGCAAATCATTAAGATTTATTTTGACAAACAGGTTTGAACTATGAAAGCAAACTGAAAGCAAAATGAAAAAATTAATTTTTATCAGAAAAGGCCATCTAATTCACCTTGATTAAGCTATTTAGGTGCTCTCCCACCACTTCGGGCAAAGCTGTGAGAGATGGGCGCTCTCAGTCTTTTCACCCAGGATTAGTTGATGGGACTTTCTGCCAGGCAACTTCAAAAGTACCAATAGCATGCAATGAAGCTATGTAGCCTGGAAAGTCTTCAGTTTATGAGAATGGATCAATGGTGCAACCATATGATGGGTATGTTTTAGGCAGTTCTGTACCAAACACCACAGCCAGCCTATCTGTGCCCTCTTGGTACGTGAAGTTTTCCAAACAGGTTGCTTTTGACAAACAGAGCAGAGTTCTTTGCAGCAGGCAATAAAAGTGGCCAGCTTCAAAACACTTCAGTCTTGAGGATTCTCAGCTTATGAATGCAAAAAGAAAATAGGAGCAGTAATGGTAATATTTTGGCCATTCTACCTTGGAGAGTTGAACTACTGATGCCACACATCTATGGACTGTTGACCAGCATGAGCAGAACCGGTGGCAGTTTTACTTCAAGTCCTTTTGGCATTGACTGGCAAAAAGTCTGACAAGCATGTGTCAGGATAGGTGAGCTGGTGGTGCACCTTGCTCACACCTGTCTGACCTATCTGGTACCTGCTGGGGAATGCTCCTAGCCAACCGTCTTGAGAAAAACAAGTAAGCCAATGGTGCCACTGTCTGCTCTACCTAGGACACATTGGATAATGCTTTGCTATATTCTCCCAGCCTTTGCCAGGAGATGTCTACCCTGTGCTGAGAAGGCATTCTCAATCTTCTCTCACAGATTTTGCCAAAGATGATTATTCTCAGTCTACATTCATAGTTTAGGCTCTGGGAGTATGAAGAGAGGGAGTCTAAAGCAGACTGAAATAGAAGAATTATCTTAAAAGTGTGGAGATCTTTATTGCATTATGAAACAACTTCAAGGAAATGCAACGTTTGAAAATTTGTAGAATCGTATTATTTGGGGGAAAGATAAACCAGTAAGCCAAGGATTTGAATTGCAGTAAGATTCACCCATGCTGCCTATCTAGACATTATCACTGTCCTGCTGCCTTTCAGGTGGTTTGTGCATTGTATTTTAGAAGAGGTGGTGGTAAGGGATTAGCTTCAAAGATGCAGCTCAATTACTTTTGTTAATCTGGAAGCAATGCTGATTACAAGCAAAATGTTAATTCTTACTTCAGTACAAATATATACTGAGAAAGAAGTATGAATATATAATGAGAAAGAAAAGTTAAGAGTGCCCAGTATAATAAAGTATATAACTTGTCCTCTATTCCAAATAAAACCAAGATAAGAACATTGTTGTTATGGGAGAGATAAGTAGATATTTTCCTATCAGTGCTGGTTTACATAGGAAAGGAAGGATCTGTTGCCCCTACTCAATGTTTGAAGGCTGTTCTTTTCTGTGTTACAGTGTCTCTCAAATAGAAAGCCTTTGGTTTATATACTACTTCTTTGTTACTGTTGTTCCTATCATAAACAGAAGCCATTAGGTTTGTATTACATTTGCAGAATATTTTGCTTATTAATCTTACACCTCCACCCCCAAAATAAATACTGGGAAGTCCTGTCCGTGCTACAAGCACATCTTTGAAGAGCCCTGTGTTACACTTTTTTCATCCATTACTTTAAAAACAGTCTCGGTCTGTTTGTTCTGGGAGAAAAAAAGTGGGGACAGTATATTTATATTTGCCAAAAAATTGTAGGGGACTGTTGATACATAAGTATTGAAATCAACACCAAGCATAATAAAGGTCATTGCTTCCTTGACCAAAATTCTTAAGGAACAGGAGTCATTTTTCCTAAAGAATTACTAAAGAAGAGAGAGACACTTTGGAGGACCCTAGAAGCCATACTGTTTGCATTGGCAATTGGCAAGGAAAGGCATGTCAGTAAGTTTCGGTTGCTGACTCATGGAAAAGTATTCTGATAGTTTACCACTTTTATCCTTTGGTCCATTTTAAATAAACCTGATACCGTTTTCAAAATTTTTAACTGATTTTCTGTGTACCACTCTAATATACATTAGATATATTACTAATTTCTCTCTTCAGCATTAAATGCAGAAAGCATCTGTAGGTCACTCAAATAAAGCATGTGGAAAATTGAGAGCAAGCCTAAGCAGCACCATTAGTAGAGTTAGAAAAGGCAGCTATAGAAAAGATGCAAGAGAGTACAACTCAGAGTATAACCATCTTTGTGGTAAGAAACAAGGTTGCAAAGCGAAAGTTCCCGATACACACCTGCATGGGCCGCACCAGTCCATTTGTTGGTTGAGGCCAAAACGAGCTCTGCATTTCTTAGGAGAGGCAGGATCTGAACAAGGAGCATGCGTATTGAATGGGCAAGGCAGAGGCACAAACAGCAGCAAGAGCAGGAGAAGGAAGAAAAGCGCAACGTTGGTTTAGCTGCTGAAGACAAAACTAAACAGGCCACGTGAACTCAATTCTTCACCATAAATGTCTACTAACGTCATCTTTTCCCCCAGAAAGTGAGTGTTAAACAAATAGATTTGATAGGGCCATAAATGCAATGATTAGGAAAATGAAATTGTAGTATAAAATAGCAATAGCACTTAGACTTATATACCGCTTCATAATGCTTTTACAGCCCTCTCTAAGCAGTTTACAGAGTCGGCATATTGCCCCCAACAATTTGGGTCCTCATTTTACCCACCTCGGAAGGATGGAAGGCTGAGTCAACCTTGAGCCTGGTGAGATTTGAACTCCCAAATTGCAGGCGGCACACAGTCAGAAGTAGCTTGCAGTACTGCACTCTAACCACTGCACCACCCTGACTCATGCTAGGGTTTTATTCTTTATTTCATTTTGGCCACTTGTGTTTCAACCTATGCATTTTTCAGAGAATATTTGAAAACTCCCTTTAGGTTTGATTAGATGTGAAATTCTGCCAAGCAAGCAAACAGGTCTTTATATGTTAGAATTTTATTATATGAAGAAGTAACTTAGCAACATCCTATGTGTCAAATCCTTATTGTTAAACAAACAAATTAGAAAAAAAGAGAACCAAGAAATCACTTAGAAATTAATGATGCTTAGCTACAGTCTAGATCGGAAGTAGTATAACCCTCCAGACGGTGGTGAAATCCTACCAGTTCTGTCCGGCTCACATGTGGCGGTGGTGCAGGATTTGGCGAACCGGTAGTGGCAGTGTGAGGCTCCAGCCACCTTCCTGGTTTTTAACCCCCTGCACATGCACAAAGCCTTCTGCGCATGTGCAAAGGGTCAAAATCGGGCGTGACTTCTGAAGTGTGCGCACTTCTGAACTGGTAGAGAAGGTAAGTAGATTTCACCCCTGTCTCCAGATGTTGCTGAACTAATGCTCTTGGAGATCCAGCCCACCCATCTATTGTGATCTGGTGGGAGACGGGGTCATCAGCTAGCAATTCGGCAGTTCGAGTCTCACCGGTTCAAGGTTGACTCAGCCTTCCATCCTTCCAAGGTCAATAAAATGAGGACCAAGATTATTGGGGGCAATATGCTGATACTGTAAACAGCTTAGAGAGGGCTGTAAAGCATTGTGAAGTGGTACATAAGTCTAAGCACTATTGCTACTGTATATATATATATATATATATAGTTTTTACATGGGCATATACTACTGCTTGACTGAGCTTTTCTGTAGACATTTTTCAGCACATGGATGCTTGGTCCCCCCAAAATGGCTGCCTCAGTAAATTTCTATAGGAATCCATTGTTTTTATTATTGATAACAGGGATTCCGATTCCAAACTCTTGTATCAAACGTTGAGACCTAGAAAATTATGTGACTGTTAGAACAAAGCTATATGAGACAATAGCCAATATTACAGTATGCATGGGAAACTAACATTCCAAAAGCTTTGGTGGGGCCGTTTCCTCTTGCTGTTGAAAATTTGGAAATAATTTTTACTTTTACTCTTTTCTTTGTTTTAAAAGGGCTCAAGAGTCATAAAAAGAAATCGACTAATGTTCATTATCCAGAGTGAATTTAAGTTTTAAAATGTGCTTAATATAAATTAAATTTAAGAAGTGTTTTGTAATTAATCTGGTTTTCTTTTTCATTGGCATCTTTCCAAATGCCCTATCGAATGACAAAATGGATTCATTTCATTTTAATATGGGAATAATAATTTTAAGGAAAAACTAATATTAAAAAAGCCTATATGAGAATACATGTGTTAAGATTTCATATCCTTCTTAGAAACTGTTATTGCTGTTACAGACATCATGCCTGTTAACTATTTCTAATCCCCTAAACAAAGGCCTTCGTGCTGATTGAAAGTTTCTGTATAGGTTTTAAAAATAGCAACTAATCTTAAATCAATTACAAAGGAAAAATATACACCATAAAAGTCTACTTTTTCACAATATAGATAGTTATAGAACAGAATCTGGCAAATATTGTCAAGGCAGAATTTTATTTAATCCATTTTAAAATCTATTTTATTTACAAGTCTTTTATTTACATGTTTTTTCCCTTTGAATCCACTCAGTTTCCTGAGGTTTTTTTTTTTTTAATGGAGCCCTTTGGCCTCAAAAAGATTATTTTTCTATATTTGGGTAGTTGCTGTAAAAACTACCTTTTTCGATGTTGGATTGGAAGTTAAATGTTTCATAAATGTTTTAACTTATGCTTTCCTCATTTGTTATTGAAAAAACCTAAAACAGCCACAAATGAAAAGAGACTGTTAAGGCAAGAAGATGGGATTAAGTTGTTACTTCAAACTATGGTTAACATGAATTAGTTACTTTTGGTCTGTTGATATTGTCATCACATAATATCAGACAAATATATAATTGTAGATAGTGGCAAAGCTAGAAAGATTAGTGCAGACAGTAAAGCATAGATAGTCCCAATAACCCATGGCTACACATTCTGGAAAAAAATCTTGTTAGGCTACTTTCTTACTAATGTAAATGAAGTGATCAGTAACCCATTAAAGTGCTAGATTTTACACCAGGAAGTTTACCTGAATTGGAATCTTGCTGCTTTTCTCTTGTTCGTCTTTTCTTTTTTCCCTATGATTAAAAAAGGAGGAAGAGAAAATAAATCATAAATTGAACAAAACAAACTAGTTTTGTTTAGAAAGAGAATTTGGTAAAGAAGTTTAGAACTAATGCAACACAGCTCCCCTTCTCCCAATTTTCCTGCTGTAGTTTTATCACCAACAATTTTGTTTTTTTCAAATTCCTTATTTGCTAAAGTAAGATGGCCCCATTCATCAAACATCCAAACACAGCATGTTGGCTCTTACTAATTATATTCCAAAAGATGCATAATGAAAGCACTTTCAAAATATGATAAAAATTTTCCAGAGTCACTGTAACAGTGAAGTGGTCAGCAAATAGATGATAGATACAGACAGACAGACAGACATATATGCATATATACATATATACAGAGAGAGAGAAAGAGAGCTAGATAGATAGA
>JANHFK010006549.1:70930-80946 GCA_036250565.1 Sibynophis collaris
TGATTTTATGAGCTATGTTTAGGTCATAACGAAGGCGGCATAGTTCTAAATTTTCTAAGCCCAGGATTTCGAGTCTAGTGGCATAAGGTATTTAATCCATCCCTTCTGTATATATGGAAGTAGTGTTGCCACCCGAAACTGACAGCTCAACTCTTTAGTAGCATTTCATCCTTATGTATGTTATTGAAAATTAATATTTTGCACTGCTGTGAATTGTTAAGAGCTGTCACATATAGCATGCACACTAGACTCTTAAAGGAATATTGGATCTAGCTGGAGCAACTGGCAAAAAGTGAAGAAAGGCCTTTTGAACAAATGAAACTCTTGTGATGTTAACACTCTCACTGTGTCATGCTAACAATTGTGTACTTCATTTACAACCTGAGATTTTTTTAATAGGAAATATCAGGGATTAATATAGAAGTATGTTCTATGTCCTGTGGCTTTTAGAGTCAAACGCCATGGTATGTAAGTACATCGCAGGCATCTACCATGTCTTTTCCTTTTTTCTAAGCAATGGTTTAGTTCACAAGTAGTTTGACTGGCTGGCATTACTAAAGGTTTTTGTTTTTTTAAGAGATCAGCAATTCCGTACTGCAGAGTGTATATCAACTTGTCAAAACAAAAGTGTCTTTAGAGAGGAAATATTAAGCTGCCCACTCCTCCTATAATGTTCCCATTCTGGTATTGGACCACAGCAGCTTTCCTCTGGTGACCTAGCATGGAATTATTTGTCACCGTCCTTTAGCTAGAGAGATGAATTGAGTAAAAGTGTTGTTGGAGCAGGCATAAACCAAACACTGGTTCTGCAAGCCTGGAACAGACCATTTAGATCAGGGGTATCAAATTCAGTTTCATTGAGGGTCGCATCAGGGCTGTGGTTGACTTTGGGGGGCTGGCCGGGCATGGTTGACTGGGTGGGTGTGCCCGACTGGGTGGGTGAGACCAGCATGACACCACTCACTGGGTGTGGCCGAATGGGTGGGCGTGGCCAGCTTGATGCTACTCCCCAAACTGCTGGCATATTTCCACTTCACATTGGATAGACCGGGCCGAAGCCACCCTGGCCCGATATTTCCTCTTCGCATTGGGTAGACCGGGCCAAATGATGTGGGATGTCCCCTTACATTTTCCAGGACGGCTCCCTGGGCTGTATCCGACCACATCGTGGGCTGAATTTGGCCCCCGGGCCTTGGGTTTGACACTGCTGATTTAGATAAAGCAAAAATAAAGCAAAAAAGCTGGAGTAGTATTGCAATCAAACATTAGCAACTAGAATGTCATTTCCCCTTCTATCTAGCTAATTTTTCCATTTCTATGGAGCATCTTTCTATGGCTATTTCGACTCCACTTTGTACCAGGTTGCTTTTGTTCTCTCTTTATTTTTAATTCATTCTCTCAAATGCTCATGTGAGCTAGGCAATTTTCTTTTTCCTGCATTCAAAGAACTCCCAAGACTGCAATATACTTTTTACTAGTATTTTACTGTATAATAATCCAGTTTGTCTCTCCCTGTGAAATGCATTAGGAACAGGTCTTCAAGTAAGGAAGCCATAATTGCCAAGAGGGTAAAATTTGATTGAGTTGAAACCTATATCCTTCTCTTTTTGAAATTGATCCCTTTTTCTGGCAAGATAGATGTTCTTAAAAGTCTTTTAGGGCCTGCTGGAAAAAAAACCTTCAGCCCTCAATGCTGATTCACAAAATGCAGATGTGTTTGATGTGTTTTGATTTATCCATATGGCCTGAATCCTCAAATATATTGGGAAATGCATGCATTCTCATGTGCATTAATTAAATTTTTACTGAAATTAAGGAATAAAGGCAAATATTTTTATACAGTTCTATAATCTTGCCCAGAATAATTGCTAAATTATTCCATTGGTTCCATGCAATAGATGGAATCTAGAAATCTATTCCTGTGAATTTGACTCTCTTAATTGACCAAGCAAAACAGGATCAAATTGATTGATTGATTGATTATCTCTATCAAGTCAGAGTTGACTCGTAGGAACTACATACAGGTAGATAGATTTTCTCCATAACTTCATTTCTTAATTTGGTCCTTCAGGGTTTTGATTTGGGATCCAGGGTATTGCAAATCCCTTAATGTTCTTAAGATGTGTGAATACTTAACAAGGACTTTCCTTTGAATATTAAAACAAGGAACTAGTGAAATTTGCAGGGTCATTTAATTTGTACAGGTCTATTCTATATATCCAGAAATGTGGAGTTATTGTGTGAAGATCCAGTCATTAAAAGCTCTTGGTAGAGATAAAGTAAGAAATAACAAAGGAGGTGAGGTCATGCCAAGTCCTACTTAAAGATGCAGCAAATTTAGATAATCATATCATATTGGCCTATAAAGATAAATCCGGGAGCCAGAATAGATTATTAATAAAGATTAATGTCTTTATTGTAGCTTTTCTGCTTAAGGATTCATTAAATACTGATTCCATATGCATTAACTGAATAACAGATTCATTATAAAGAGATGTGAGGTAACTCATAGACATTGTGGCCAAGGCCCTGTTTTTCAGTCCTTAGAGCCATCTGATACTGTACTGCTGAAATAATTGTGACATTTTTTGTGCATATTTTTCCATGTACATTATTTTGCAAAATAAATTCAAGAAACATGTTAAATCTCTGAAAAGCTTAATGCATCTATTTTATTTTAAGGGCACCTATGCTCCAATAATAATTAATAACAATCCATTTAAGCTCACCTCTACTGCTTCAGTGACTCCATCCAGCCACCTCATTCTCTGTCGTCCCCTTCTTCTTTTGCCCTCAATCTTTCCCAGCATTAGGCTCTTCTTCAGTGAGTCCTTCTTTCTCATTAAATGGCCAAAGTATTTGAGTTTCATCTTCAGGATAATTCAAGCTACTCTGTAACAAATTGAAAACAGGAGAACTTGGACAAAAGTTCAGAAAAAGCTGATAGATACTTCATTCAAAGATATTTTTGTTCAATGCAAGGACAGTGGTGGGTTCCTACCGGTTCAGTCCGGGTCTTGCAAACCGGTAGTAGCAGCAGTGGGAGACTCCACCCACCCGGATGTCATCACGGATGGCTCTGCGCATGCACAAAAGCTTCTGTGCATGTGCAGAAGCGTTACACGCAAGTGCGCTCCCGTTGCGAACTGGTAGCGAAGATAAATGAAACCCACCCCTGTGCAAGGGAATCTAAGAGAAAGAAGCCCTTTTTTCACTACAGGTTAAAGAACCATTACGAGGAGAATAAATTAGTTATAATACAGCCTTCCTGTGCTGCAGACAGACTAAGGGATGGAAAGATCTGTGGGAAAGAGTTCAGAAAATACAAGACTCAAAGATGGTGACAGATGGCAGTTTTAGTGTCCTTTCAAAAATCTGCCAGATCTTTTTGGCAACTGATAACACAGCAAGCAAGGAAATATGGGTATGCGTACATTCGAAAGGAAATGATGACTTCCAGGACTTTTTATTTGTAATTAGCCATCAAATTTCTAAAGTCCTTTTTAAAAAGAACAAAAAATGGTTGGAAATGATTTCTTGCCCGTAGTATGACTTAAAGAGACTTGGAAAAATAAGGTCTACTACTCCAGCAAATACTTAATGAGGGATCTTTGGAAATAAAGAAATAATATCTTACAAAAGTGGTGAGAGAACCCAGATTCCCAAAATGAAGCTCCAGCAAGCGAGTTTCAGATATTAGTTAGAACCAATTAGCCAGATCTTTCTTATGCAGTTGTCCAGAGCTACTTTTTTTTTTATTTTCTTTTCTTTTTTCAAAACATGTGAGGGAGAAAAAGATGGAATCAATGCAGTGTCTTTCAGTAGTAAAAGGCAACCTCTGCTTGGAAGCCTGGTTCCTATGCCTGACCAGGAATGACTATGCAGTTGTTAGTTAACTTGATAGTAAAAGTGAAACTGAGCCTGGTATGGAATCTAAAATCAGTGTCTTAGTGTAATATGTTCCACTCAAAAACTGGGCTTAATGCCATAGAAAGATTGTTGTCATAATACAGTAATCACCCCACTGGAAGGCCAGTGCAAGATACTTCTGCTCTTTCTAACACATTATCTACTTTGGGTCTTGCACACTGATTTATTAAGACTTGGAGAAAATACTATCTCTACCATATACTGAAAGAAGACATTTCGGTCTTCCTATTCTGCACATTAATTTAAATTTAATCAAAAGAAGAACAAGGCAAGAATAGGAGTACTGAATGTATTTGTCAAGGGGACTGAAATCTACACATTGTTTTGAACTCAACTGTACATATTTAACCACAAGTTTCTTGAATTCTGTTTATTTAATATTTACTTAATCTCTGTGTGCTTTTTTTAATGAATGGAAATGTTTTTTTAATTCACATTTCTAAAACATTTCTTAAAAAGTGTAACTATGCATTTAATGATATTAATGACATTTACAAATAATTTATGGACCTCCTCACATGGTTAGATATTGCTTTCATTGTTTTCTTTGCAAGAGATATACTTAATTTTTTTTGTTTATGGATCGTTGGGTGAGAGTATTTGGCTCCCTTTTGTTCTTGTTAATACACTGGTGCCATCTGCTGGATTTAGATTTATGGAGATGCCCTGAACACAATCATTTGTAGCTGGCTTGCATATATAAACAGCGCTTAGATTGAATTTTTTTCTGAGGCTGCAATCCTTGAAGCATTCAACTGAAGATAGTCCATCCCATGATATTGTTACTTCTGCTTACATGATTAAAGTTTATGCTGGATGAGACAGAGGAGAAGCAATATTCCTCTTGAAGAAAAGATCTGAGTTGCATATTATCAGAGTGCAGAGTCCTTGACTTATGACCACAATTGAACCCAAAATTTCTGTTGTTAAGTGAGACATTTTTAAAGTGAAGTTTTGCCCCATTTTATGACTTTTTTTTTGCCATGGTTGTTAAGTGAATCCCTGCTGCTGGTAAGTTAATCCAGTTGTTAAGTGGCTCTGACTTCCCTATTGACTTTCCTTGTCAGAAAGTCGCGAAAGGTGATCACATGACCTTGGGACACAGCAACAGTCATAAATATGAGTCAGTTGCCAAGCAACTCAATTCCTATTGCATGATCACGAGGATGCTACAAAGATTGTAACTGTGAAAAGTGCTCATAAGTCACATTTTTCAATGTGGTTGTAATTTTGAACGGTCACTAAATGAACTGTTGTAAGTCAAGGACTACCTGTATAAGTGGATACCCACTTTTTTCAAAATCAAGAAAACCCTTAAGCAATTAATCAAGGCTCTGGCTGATATCTAAACCAGGGGTCACCAACCTTTCAGACTTCAGGGACCACTAAATTGGTGACCACTGGTCTAAACCATGTTTAACTTTCAAAATAAGTATAACTATTGTACGTGAAGTAGCAGACAAAGATAAAGCCATTAAAAATGTACCATAACTATCTATTCTTACAAAGAATTAAAATGACACACCCCCCCCCCAAATACTACAGCACTATTTCTTGCTTGGAATATTACTGTTGTTGTTTTACTGTTGTTGCTTTTCCTCCGCACTGACAAGTGGTTATCATTTCTGCTAAATTTGGGCACTTCAATTTTTTAGGCTTGCTGTGATAACTTTAGCTAAAATTATTATTTTTATATCTTATGATGCTAAGACTTCAAAGGATGGAACAATCATTAAAACAATGAAAAATCAGTTAAGCAATAGTTAAAATAAAGACTAGAGTATGGTATGTTAAAAAACAGAAATATTAATTGGTAATGCAACAAATGCAGAGATTTCTTGATAGATAGATAGATCTTGGTTAATATTCCAAACACAACAAAAGATTTTGTTCGTGGCTTAATTTTTTTATTTTATATTTACTAATATTGTCAATAGAATACTTTTCATTTCTTCCCAGAATGCTTTTATTCATAGAAAGAAATCAGGAAGCTTTTCTATAAACTGATTTCCCTGAAGATCACAGGCTGTTATACTGTAATTTGATTCTGCATCAATTCAATTGCATTTGTATTGTCTATATATTCATTCATACTAAAGCTGGACAATCTTTGTTCCATTAATCAGAAACCTCCTTGAGTCCTGGTTCCAACACTGGGCACCATCATTAAAAAAAAGATTCAGACAAATTGCAACAGGTTCCAAGAAGGGCAACTAGGATGATCAAAGTCCTGAAAATGAAGTGCTAAGAGGAGACACAGAAAGAATAGGATCTATTTCAAGGAAAAATAACCAGAGGGAAATGCATTACCCAACTGCAAATAGTTGGAGATTTTCATACAGAAAGATATGGAACAAATGTCCGATGTAAGAGGAAGGCAGATTCTGGCTGAATGTTAAGAAAAGAAAAACTTCCCAACAATAACAATAGTTTGGCAGTGAAATTAATTACTGTACCTCAAGAGATGGTAGGTGATATTTTGCTGGAGTGATTCAGATGCTGGCTATGAATAATCATTTCTCAATGTGATGTGTATCTTATCACAAATATAAACTGCAGCTTTGCACACTTACATTGCTGTGATTTCCAGTTGCATTTAAAACTGAAGTCTGTATTTGTGAAGAACAGATTACCTTTTGTTTTGCCCCATGGGAACTAAGAAAATTCTGGTTGGCAAAATACAAACTGATTTTGTGACCCAGGAATGATCCAGACGGTACTGTACATATTTGCTGTCGGTTGATAATGGATTTGCTCTTAATTAATTTCCATATGAATTGGGTAATGGCTGGATCAGAAGAAAGATTTACTTTAAAAAAATCAGCCTCTTGCACTTCCCAGAAATTCTGCTATAGCTGTCAGCTTAAGCTGCAAAACAGAGTAAACATTTGAGAGAAATCAAGTTTAGGGATACCTACTTTAAACTGATTCACTCTCTTAAAATATACAAAGGATGAAATGTACATTTATTTTTCTGCCAATTAAAAATAAAATGTAGGGATTGCTATGTAAATATAATGACAGACTTGTGGGCATACACATGTGAAAATATGAACAGACTTTTTATGTAGCTGGTTAAGGCAAGAGAATGTGGAATTAATTATCTATTTCTTTTAAATTCTCATGAAGAGATGTGCAGCTGATAGTGTATTTGATGTGGTAGCCCATATCTTCCTGGAACATATGCTTCCAAACATTTCTGTAAATACTTCACATTTTACAGGGTTCATTGCAACAATCACCATGCAACAGACGTACCAACTATCTTAGCTTTTCCATTTGTAGACATTCTTCCTGAACCATAAATTATTATTTGCCATCTAGCTTTTAGTATGTAGCATTAGATGAAAAAGTTTATCTGTGCTTTGATTTTTTTTTTCATTCCAGTATATATTTTATACTCTCATAAGCCCACTGTAAGCAGACGTTTAGTAGTCAGTAGTCCATGAAAGGATCTATATTTTAGATTTTAAAAAGCAGAAAATTCTTTATTACAGATGCCACTTACACTGGATGCCTTCTTCATGAAACTTCAAACTGCATTTACCAGGAATATAACAAGGCATTCTTTGCTATTTGCACGGCTAAAATAGTTTAGCATAATTTTAATTTGTATTGGGGATATTCATCCCTAGTAAAGATTGAATAGGGTGTAGAAACCGAAGAAAAGGTAATTTATATAAGCCTAGCCATCTCTTCCATATATGATTTCAGTGTTTAAGAGAAAAGCAATGGACAGCTTACTGGATAAATAAATTGGTTTAGGATTTTCTTCAAAAATTATGGTTGAATTGTCAAATGGGTAAAACAGACACTGCACAATTCATTATGGTCACACCATTAATCCCTGAGGATATAGGTTAACTCCAGAGAGTTGGCTGTAATTGTAACCCTATAGAAAGTAATTAAGGAGAATGTAGTTGCAACCCTTTTCCAATATCCATTTTTTTGTGCTTGGTACGATGGGACATTCATTCTTATCAATCCACCATTGAAGGATATATTTGTGGGACAGCAGAACTCCTGCACTATTTAGAATAGAATAGAATTCTTTATTGTCCAAGTGTGATTGGACACACAAGGAATTTGTCTTGGTTCATATGTTCTCAGTGTACATAAAAGAAAAGATACATTCGTCAAGAATCATAAGGTACAACACTTAATGATAGTCATAGGGTACAAATAAGCAACTGAATCATACTAGGAAACAATCAATATAAATCATAAGGATACCAGCAAGAAGGTAACAGTCATACAGTCATAAGTACAAGGAGATGGGTGATAGAAACAATGAGAAGATTATTAGTAGTGCAGACTTAGTAAATACTTTCTAAATGCAAAACTGGCCACTGTGCAGTTTTATCTCTCTACCCCATTTGCCCTCTAGGTTTGAAAAGCAAGCAAAGCCTGTTCATTTTTGTAAGGGGTTTCCCCCCCAGAACTGACTGTATATATGGTAAATGAATTGGCCCTAAACTCAAAAGAAGAGGACAGAAGATAGTTCATCTACATAAACAATGCTGTTGTTAGAAAAGATAGTCTCTTAATATTATTTTTTTAATGAATTTAATCGCTCTGTTTCAAAAAAACCCATTCAAGTCTTCAACTTGCCCCAGGCAGCCATCTTTGGTCACTAGTGAAGCTGCGATGGAAACAACCCAACAGGTTTTGATATGACAAATATTACACCGTTATCAACAAAACATTGTACACAACTTTGTCGTGGCTGCTGAGTAAATTTGCCTTGTGGTTCTTAGCAGTCAGGCAAGTAAGCCGTGACTGTGGTGAATTCAATGAGTCATTTCACCCTCAAAACTTTCCTAGTTTGCAAGCCCCCTGGCCTAAAGCTATTATAGAAGAGGAGTCAAAACTCAGATCAAATTCCTGGTACAAGAAGTGAAAGTATTTATGCATCTTTGACATATTTTAAATATTATGGCTACGAGGAGTATTGTGTAAAATACTCCTGCATCTGAAAAAAAGAAAGAAAAAAAGAGAGCGAAAGAGAGAACGAGAGAGAGCAAGAAAACAGAAAAACAGAATAACAGAGTTAGAAGGGGCCTTTGAGGTCTTCTAATTAAACCCCTTGTTCAAGTAGTAGATCCTATATCATGTCAGACAAATGGTTGTCCAATGTTTTCTTTAAAAGCTGCAGTATTGGAGCATCCACAACTTCTAAAGGCAAGCTGTTCCAATGATTAATTGTTCTCACTGTTGGGAAATTTCTCCTTATTTCCAGATTGCTTCTCTCCTTGATTAATTTTCATCAATTGCTTCTTGTTCTGCCTTTATGCTTTGGAGAATAGGTTGATCCCCTCTTCTTTGTGGCAACCCCTTAAGTATTGGAACACTGCTACCATGTCACCCCTAATCCTTCTTTTCATTAAACTAGACACACCCAATTCCTGCAACCATTTTTCATATGTTTTAGCCTCCATTCCCCTAATCATCTTCGTTCTTTTCTACACTTTTTCTGGAATCTCCACATCTCTTTTATAACATGGTGACCAGAACTGGATGAAATATTCCAGGTGTGGTCTTACCAAGGCATTATAAAGTGGTACTAACACTTCACATGATCTTGAGTTTATCCCTCTATTAATGCAGCCTAGGAATGTGTTAGCTTTTTTGGTGGCTGCAGCACTCTGCTGGTTCATACGTAAATGGTTTTCCACTAGGACTTCAGGATCCCTCTCACAGTGACTACTATTGAGCCAGGTACCATCTATTTTATACCTGTGCATTTGATTTTTCTTGCCTAAATGTAGAACCTTACTTTTCTCAGCATTGAATTTCATTTTGTTAGATAGAGCCCAGTGTTCAAGTCTACCAAGATCCTTCTGTATCTTGAACCTATTTTCTGGAATGTTGGCTATTTCTGCCAGCTTTGTCTCATCTTCTGTCCCGTCATCTAAATCATTTATGAACACATTGAAGAGTACTAGACTAAGGGAGAGACCTGAGGTACCCCACTGAATGCTTGCCTCCATGCAGTTCCACTAAGGACTACCAATTGACGTGGTTACAAATCCATCGGGTAGTGATGTTGTTTAACCCACATTTTCCTATCTTATCAAGTAGTAGAT
>JANHFK010006550.1:0-11254 GCA_036250565.1 Sibynophis collaris
GGGGCAACGCTCGTGTGCCCACCAATATGGCTCCGAGTGCCACCTGTGGCACCCGTGCCATAGGTTCACCATCACTGTTGTAGGGGCTCAGACTGTTTTCTGCTAGAAGCAGGGTGTGTGTTTCTGAAGAGATTCTGCCACTGGCTGCCCAAGTTTTTATCAGTCTCCAAACTGGAATGGGTCACCACTTTGTCCTGACTGACTCTGCATTCTCCCTCCCTCACGCAGTCCTAGTTTTACTAACACCCTGCTGGCTAATTGCTTGCAAACAGCATTGCCAATCTTTTTTCTAAAGTAGACACAGCTCATCAAGCATGAGACATGCATGTGCACAAACAGTCACTCCCGCCACCAACTCTTGTGTATTCACTTTCCTTTTTTCTGGCCTAGAATGTAATTACTCATCCTTTTTTTTCCTGTATGTGCACTGCACTGCACTGCACCAAGAAAAATGTTGTGTGAAAGCAACTCCTTGTGCTGGTGGGTTCTGTTGAACTGTTCCACTTACTTGTTCGTTTGTTTTTTCCCATCGCCAAAACGGTCTTTAGCAATCTTATGCAAGTAATGACCTTCGCACTTGTGTGTTTCAGGATACCTGCCCTCAGCCACATGAAGCCTCTAAGCCCAGCGGTGGCCCTCCTGTCTCAATGACGATCAACAGATCTTTGGGTGTTTACCCGTCCACCACAATTGTTAACCCTACAATTGTCCTTCTGCAGCACAACAGAGGTAAAATGAAAGCCACTCTTCTTCCTGCTTCATATTTTGCTAGGATTATTATTTGGTGAAGGGGGAATGCCATCATGAAATGGAGGAAACTTCAAATTTCCCAGAACAGGGACATTTGTACACTGAGAGCATATGTACCAAGACAAATTCCTTGTGTGTCCAATCACACTTGGCCAATAAAAACATTCTATTCTATTCTATTCCCCCGACCTACGAACAATGACGGACCTTCGCCTTTTCCGCCGGGCATTAAAGACCCACTTGTTTCGTTTGGCTGGCCTGGGATGACCTTTAGTTACTGTTGGGGTAAGAAGCTGATGGGATTTTTTAAGGATTTTTAAGGGTTTTTAATAGGTGAATTTTAAATGTTTTAAAATATTTTAGAACAGACAAATTGTTTAATTTATTTTACAATATTTTAAAGTTTATATTTATATTTATTGTATCACACTGTTTTAATTATGTCTGTTCACCGCCCTAAGTCCCGGAAGGGAGAAGGGCGGTATACAAATTCAATAAAATGTGAAATGTGAAAAAAATTATGCTTCTGTGCATAATGCATGATAATGTGCATGATAATGTCCTGGTGGGTGGGCAGAGTCTCCCGCCGCCGCTACTACTGGTTCTAAGAACAGGAGCGAACTGGTAGGAACCTACTTCTGCACATGACGCTGCTGTGACGACACGAGTTTGACACCCCTGTTCTAATACATGTTAACTTAATGTTTCATATCCCTTTCTCTTCAATCAAAAGCAGTGAAAGTCACCTTTATTGGGATGAACATCATGTATGAAATCTTGGGATAAAGCAATAAAAGAAGCCACACCAATTCTCAGTAACGGAGGCTAAATACAAGACAGAACTTCATTTCTTTTCAGTGGCTGAAAGCCTCCATCCTCATCAAAAGTCTATGGATGTCCCCCAGCTTATTCCTTTTGGTCTACTGCATCTTTCCAGGATCCTGTAGTTTCTGTACTGACTCTCAAAACAAGAAGGAACTTTGCATTTTTTTAGACTTTTACAAATATAAGTAAAGGTAAAGTTTTCCCCTGCCCAGTCACGCCCAACTCTAGAAGGCAGTGCTCATCTCTGTTTCTTAGCCAAGGTAGCCAATTTCCATTGTCATGTGGCCAGCATGTCTATACACTTAAGCACATAGAACACTGTTAACTTCCTACCAAAGTGGTACCTATTTACTTACTCACATTTGCATGCTTTTGAACTGTTAGATGGCCAAGAGCTGTGGCAAGGAACAGGAGCTCACCCTGTTCCTTGCCCCATATTGCACAGCAATAACATCGATCCAGCAATATTAATTCTGTGAGACTTTGTCACAGAGATAATAAACCTCCAGCTCACCAATCTAAATGAAGAATAGTAATCAAATACGACTTGCCAATAGTTAAAATGGCAAATGATTTCAGCAACCGGAACTTCACTATGAGTTTTCAATGGAAAATGAGATAATTGGAGAAGTCTGATTGGAGTCCCTACCTTATGCACTGTTTTAGGATCTGGGAAGGATTTTGTGAGTTCCCTGCCCCATAACTGAAATGAATCCCCATTTTGATTGTGGTATTGATTCTCTTAAAAACAGATCACAACAGGCCTGGCAGGCACATTAGTAGGAGATCAGCAATGGACAGAAACTGTGCTATAATTTTGGAATTCTAACCCCAAATGCTTAATTAGAAACAGTTTTGTAAAATGGAGCAAAAAGAAAGAGTAAACAAATCACATTTTGCTCTACAGCTTCCACAGATTGGCAGCCAGGTTTGGCTTCTCACTCTCCGCAATGTAGAACTTGATTGAGGGAAAATAAATGCTCTCTAAGTAAATTGAGTGCAAAATAGGTTAGTCTACACTGCTTAATCCTCATTCAGTATTCTTGTGGCACCTCTCTGTGCCTTTAATTTATATTTCAGTAAACAAGGTAGTGAGGTATTTATAGTTCAAACACCTCAGTTAACCTTCTTTCACAAAGGACTAATTCTGGGTTGGTGATGATGAGGTACATCATTTTTCTCCTTTAGTTCTACTTCATATTTATTTTATGGTGAGTGTAGATCTCTACGTAATTGCTAATTGATTATCTATATGTACCATGTATTCAAGTATCTTGAAAAAAAATGTATGGAAACAATAAGCATGGCTTAAGAATAAAAAACTGTTTCTAAAATGAAAAAAGTGACATTTTGAAACATTTCCTATGGAATGGAGGGCAGATTGTACCAATATGACTCATAGTCAAAAGCCAAAAAGTTGTCATAGCATAGCCAGTGCAGTTAAAGATCTCTGAAATACATACTAAGAGATGTGTCAAAAGTACCACTGGCAAAAAACAGGGAGTGAAGGTGATAGAAGGTGAGCTAGAGCCTCTGTTAGAGCCTACCTTGTGGCAGTAAGGGCAACAAAACATAACAATTTCTCCACCCTGATTGCATCCACAAATAGTTGCCCAGAGCTCTGCTTTGGGTGACTTGGTTTACCTTTGAAGGGAGTAATACTGAGACTCACCTATGGAGGTCACTGTGAGGAATAAGCTGCACATCCAGCAAATAGAGTCACTCATATTTGCTCTACATTCAACTCTAGTCTTGGAGCAGGACCAACGGAGGTTACAGAGGGTTGAGTACCGTCAAAATTGAGGAAGTGAACAGGGTCCTTGCAGCTGCTAGCTTAACTAGTTTTGTGTTGGATTCTGTCCCTGCTGACTGATTAAAGGCTACACAGGAGGGGACCCTTGATTGGGTCTGGGTTTTAGTTAATTGTTCTTTGAGGGATGGGGTAGTTTTGCTGTCTCTTAAAGAGGTGGTGGTACACCCTCTCCTCAGAGAGTTCTTGCTTGACCCAACTAATTTAGACAATTTTAATCCAGTCTCCAACCTAGCATTTTTGAGGGAAGAAAGTGGTCATGTGGCAGTTTCAAAGGACCCTGGGTGAAGTAGATTGATTATCTGGACTTCTTTTAATCAGGATTTAGGCTGGATTATGGGGGATGGCACTGATCACACACTTGGATGACCTCTGGTAGGAACAGGATGGGGGCTCTATAATCCATGCTTTTTATGACTTCTCAGTGGCCTTTGATAGTATTGATCATGATATCTTTACAGACCTACTTCAGGAGTTGGGGATGGATGGCACTGTATTGTTCTGGTCCTACTTTCTTTGGGTTGGTTCCAATCAGTATTGATAGCAGGAAGATCTGGCCCATGACCCCTACTTTATAAGATGCCCAGGAACCAATTCTCTCTCTTTTCATATTTAACACCTACATGAAGCTGCTGGATTAGGTGATCCAATGATTTCAAGTGACTTATCATCAATATGTTGGTGATACTCATCTTTGTGTCTCCACTCTCAGCCACCAGAGTGATGTCCCGTCAGAGCGCCTGGAAGCCGAAGGAGCCTTGATGGGATGCAATGGACTTTGACTCAACCCAACCAAGTCTGACTAGCTTGCGTGGCTGAGTGGTATTTGGGCTTTCCAGTGACAAGTTTCCTCTACCTTGGGTCCTGGATGGTGTGCATTGTCCCAGGCAGACTTGGTGTGTAATTTTGGGGTACTCCTGGACTCATATCTCCTAGCAGAAGAGGAATCAGAAAAGGACTAGATTCCCACTGAGGGCAATTTCTGTCTCGGAGTTGAGATATACTCAGTTGGAAGTCACCTGGGTGGAGTTTAGGTCATTGGGGAAAAAGGAAGAGGGAAATAGAGATCTTTCTCTGTTCCAGAGAACACTTCACATTATTGACTGCACCATGGTCTCTTTAGCTGAAGACATATGGTAAGCTAATTATTTTTTCACTGATTAAGCCACAGCAAAACTAATCAACTGATTTCAACAGAAGCAAAACACCCTGGAATCTCTGAATGCAGAGCTACACTGTAGGAACATGCTGTGCAACAAGGAAACTACCCTTTCTCACAAAGAAATTAACACTTTCCTCTGGTTTCTCAAAGAAAAAAACAGGAAGAATGAAATCCAGGCAATGTATATTGATCCTGTGCTTCTGGAGATAAAACTGACAATGCACACAAGAGCTGTGTAAAGCTCTGAAGGAGCGTGTCACATCAATGAAAATTGAAACAAAGCACTCCCCTGAAGCTGTTTCATGAAATCTTGAAGGCCCCCTGCTTCTAAGACAAAAGTGAAATTACATAGTCTTGTTCTGAGCTCCTCTCAACCCGCTCTCCATATAATTTCTTTACACTAAAGTGATTCAATTCCAAACTTGTTCCACAATGATCAAAATACAGTTCCTATCCATGTACCAATTGTTTGCTTTCAAGGGTTTGACCACTATAGTTCTGAAAAACTCTATAATCATGGAGAAATCCAAATTGTTTTGGAGGGAAGAAGGAAACGCGATTGTGCTTTTTCTAATGGTTACTCACACAAAGTTCAGCAACAGAGAGAACCCCTTCTTCTAATCTTTGTTTTGGAAAATTTTACTGAGAAGCAGGTGGAACAGGGGTGAAATCCAGCAGGTTCTGACAGGTTCTGGAGAACCGGTAGCGGAAATTTTGAGTAGTTCAGAGAATCGGCAAATACCACCTCTGGCTGTCCCCAGACTGGGGTGGGAATGGAGATTTTACAGTATCCTTCCCCCAGGAGCGGGGAGGGAATGGAGATTTTACAGTATCCTTCCCCTGCCACGCCCACAGAACTAGTAGTAAAAAAATTTGGATTTCACCACCTAGGTGGAGGATAATAACTATTTGTTAAATGTTTAAATTTATATGCAGCCCAACTCCCAGTGACTCTGGGTTGGTAGTCATAGATGTTTCTCTCGCTAAAATGTGACATTTGTGAACTGTTTAGATATCTGAAAGTAGGAATGGCTTGTGAGAAACTGAATTGTCCAGATTATCACTTTGAGTCAATCTAGACGTGACATCTCATGCAAGCTGTAGGAGGGGGTTGCAGTATATATTACATATAATTGCTGAACAAAGAGGAAAAAAAAGAGATTCAGGCCTTTAATTGTAATATAGAAGAAAAAGAGAAACAGCTGTGGATTCTTTTTCTAAGATCTATTTTTTAAGAAGAATAAAACATTTTTCTAGTTCTTTTTTTAAAAAACGAAAACCAGCATGAACATGAACATATTTGGAAATGCATGTCCTCCCACATACGGCCATCTGTGCAAAATTTACAGCAAACCCCGCTAGTTTCGTGAAGGGGAAAAAAAAATAGATATGACATTGTTGTATTGAATTACACCTCAACTATTAGGAAAGAATTTTCAGAACCAACTTCTCAGACTTTCAGGAATGAAAATTGGTGGAGAAGTAAGGGTTTTATTATCTTAAGAGCAGTGTGGAAGAAAATAATTCCACAGCTGCTGAATACCTGAACCAGGCAGAGAATTTAAACCCTTGTAAAGATATAAATGGTGAACAGTTAAGATTGGGAGTATCAATGCAGCCAGTCTCGAGAATAAATGACTGCTAATTCCAGAATGAAGAACTATAGTTCTTCCTATGGACCTAATTTAACCAGTAGTATATTAGCATATACTAATTCTAACTGGCATGTAGTTATTTTTCTGTTCCCCATTGTAATGAAGTTGCTTTTATTTATGGGAAGGGGGTGTGATGGCTTAGCGTTTAAAGACTTTGAGCTTGTCAGCTGGAAAGCTGGCAACCTATGTTAGAGACCCTACGACGTGCGATGGGGTGAGCTCCTGTTACTTGCCCCAGCTCTTGCCCACTTAGCAGTTTGAAAGCATGCAAATGCTAGTAGAGAAATAGGTACCACTTTGATGGGAAGGTAACAACATTCTGTACACTGCGGCATATAGTCATGCTGGCCATATGACTATGGAAGTGTCTTTGGACAATGCTAGCTCCCTTGGCTAAGAAACAGAAATGTGTCCTAGAGTTGGATACAATTGGGGAGGAGAAATCTTTACCTTTAGCTTTTAAAAAAAATTATGGAGTACCCAAATACAGGAGCTTTGGTGTTTGAATGAAGATAATCATTCTCATGAGTAGGAGGAGCTACTTAAACGGGTAGTTGCCCGTCCTCTTGAAAATGCTGTGAGCCCTAAAAGGCAACTCCAACCCGACTAATGTTCTCTGGTATTTCCATAGAAAGCAAGGGACGGTCTGGTCCTTCAAAGGACATGACAATCAATAGGAAAGAAGACAAAGAGAAATGAAAAAAATCAAGGAATGGAGAATCAAGGTTATCCAGGAGTTGATTATTGTAGTGACAAGAGTGAAGATCTGGGGGAACAAGGTAGGATTGCTTTCCATCGTGATCTATCTGTTTCAATGACTGCCAATGGTACAATTTCTTCTGCAGCTATGAATTTTGAACCATCACACTTATTCTGTTAGCATAATTTAATTCCTGGGACTGTTTTGAAGATAAAGCGAATACTTGTAGACGGGAGCAACAGGCAAGCCAACAGAACGAAGCGGAGCTGAAGTCCACACATCTTAAAATTGCCGAGGCTGAGAAATGCTGCCTTAAAGAGTAAACAATGCTGCTAGTTACAAAGTGTGTGTAATTTTATCGCAATTATAATCCTAAACATGTTGCCTGATCTTGAAAGTAGATTCTAATCAGCAAATTTTTTTTTAGCAACAACGTGCATGGCATACTAAATGCGTCATTTGAAGCTCATCATTTTAAAGTCTTGTTAATATGAATTAGGGTCCTGGGAGAAGAGTATTTCATTGGGATCATAGCAGGAACTAGCAGAATTAAGTCTCAACCTTAATGAAAATGGCTTTTTTTTTCTGACTGTAGATTATCAGCAATTGAAGAGAAGTCAATGGAATTCAAGCATTTAGCCTCACCGTGGCTTTGACTCTTATTTTCTTTTTCCCTCAATCAATATGCTTCACCTTATCTGACTCCTCATCTCTCTTTTTGACACATTGAGGTTTTTTCTAGAAATTCTAGACAAGTTCATTAATAAAATATTGTATCTTAAAAGCATTATCCATTTTTTCCCTCATAAAGAGACATTCTAAATAGATATCGCTTTGCCACATATTGTTCACATTAGGGCAGCAATCTTAATTCAATCACCTCCAGGCCCCATTATTTTCCTCAAAAAGAATGAGGCAAAAGAATGCTACCAATTACTAAAATAAAAATGGTATTTAGCTGTCATCTTCATCTAATGCAAATTAAATCTTCACATCTGTTCTGTTTTAGCAAAGAGCAGGCAAGTAATGGGAAAGAGCAAATGAGGAAAAATATGCTATTTGGAATATAATTAAAACACTTGTAATGTATTATTGTATCCAAGATGATTTACATTAATATAAAAATAATTAAATATTATTTAATTATAAATAATTATATACATTTATAACTTCACAGTATTCTCCTACCCTCATTCACTATCTTTAATCATATTGATAGGGCAACAGGCCAGATTTCATAATCAGAAAGCCAACTAGAAATTGAGGTGGATTATTAACATTATTGATTAAATAATATATGCCCTCTGATTCCCAATGAACCTGGGAATAAAAATAAAATAAAAATGTTAAAAATAGAAATGAAATAGAGTGATGGGCAAAAAAGAAGAGTACATACTACAAGATTAACAAATAAAAAATGGGGAGAAATGAAATGGAACAAACCCACATAATCCAAAGAAGGCTTTGTTCTCTCTTGGCAAAGGCCTGGATGAAGAGCCAGGTCCACTGGGGGGTACCACTTACCTTTGCTACCGATTTGCAACTGGGAATACACGCGGGTGCATGCTTCCTTCACTCGCGCACGGCGCTTCTGCGCATGAGCAGAGCATCCGTGTTGACGTCTGGGTGGGCGGAGCCTCCCACCACCGCCATGACCAGTTCACCCGATATGGGGTGAACTGGTAGAAACCCACCACTGGCCAGGTCTTCAAAGTCCTTTAAAACATTAGTTGGTTGAAGTCATTTGGATCCTTTCGGGGGATCTCATTCTAGAGGACAAGTGCTGCTACTGAAAAGACATGCTTCCAAGCCCCTGATAAATGGCATCATTAAACTGAAGGAACCGGATTATACAAATCCTGCCAGGTCAAATTGGCCAAACTGCTATTATAGCAGAGAGGAGGTCCCACAAGGAACCAGGTTCTACGCCATGTAGGGTTTTGTAGATGACAACTACACTTTGAATTGTACATGGCAGCAAACTGGCAACCAGTGCAGCTGGCAAAACAGAAGTATTATATAGGCCTACCTATCGTTTCCTGTACCACTCATTTTGATCCAGCTGAACCTTCTGGTGGTTTTCAAGGGCAGCCCCATTTAGAACATATTGCAGGCTGTTAGGCAACCTGGGCATAAGTGACTGACTTATTTATGTGGATCTGATTCATCAGAAGAAAGACCAACACTACTTTTTCCAATTCAGTCCTTTTTATTCCCTATCCACATTGCTGTAAACCTCTGCCTATTAAAAAAATATGTATATTCCTGAGTTTTAATTGCAACCACCCACAAACATCCATTACTCTGCCAGGAAAGCATTCTGAACAATCCAAAAGTAATCACAAAGGGGAAGGGTCATTACAGAAGAGAGCTTCTGATACTCAGAAGAAAAGGAGACAATGCTCATCTAATGATGTCTCCCAACAATTCATGAAACTCCAAATCCACAATGCACTTATTCATCATGGTGATTTTATTTCTTCCTTGACTTAGGAAAAAAGAAAAGATAATCAGACAAAAACTCTATCACGGCTATCACCTTAGTGAATAATTAAACCCACTCATTGTGTGGAATATTAAAGCTTTGTAAGATTTTGACTACTTCCATATAATAGCTAACTCCAATAAACTATCAGCCCACCACATACTAAAGACATCAACAAACTGGCTTCAGCTCCTAACGAGGAAAGTAGTTCATGTGAGATCTAAAATACCACCCTCGGATGTTAACTTTAAATAAAATAAAATATTTCACTGTTCCAAGTTAGGGTTATGCTTATACTGCAAGGAGTAACTTTCCTGTTGGTTTTGACTGTAAATCATTAAGTGGAGGCAGAATCAACATACTTTGTTTGCCAAAATAAAAATAAACCAATTTCATGTTTGGCCAACATTTTCATCTAGTTTTAAAAAACACAAAATGAATGAGATAATCATTAGTTATATAAACTGAAACTGGACTCTCATTTATAATTCTATAATTTATTTTCCTGGTTTTCTCCAAAATCTATAATCTGTATTTTGTCATAATTAATAATGAAGTATTCAGATTAATAACCACTTATCACTGTCCTCATACACAGAATGATGTCAAAACATAAGGGGGGAAAAATCTAAATATTTCAGATGATTAAAAGTGCAGTATAAAACATACAGCCAATCTTCGCTCTAAGCAAAAAATGTAGTTGTGCCCTTTTGCAGTTGGAATGTTTATTTGAGAACTTCCTGTAATATGTTACCAAGATTTACACTGAACATGGCATTTTGTGCAATCAGATAGAGCAATATTTGTTTGGGACAATTTCTCCCATAGTCAGGTGTATGTTATTTAACCAAACCAAAAGCAACAAATGCTCCCTGTAGAGATTGTTTTGTGTGTGTGTGTGTGTGTGAGAGAGAGAGAGAGAGAGAGAGAGAGAGAGAGAGAGAGGAGGAGTGGATTTAGGGTGGATTTAGGGATTGACAAAGCCATGCTCCAATCAGAATTATCCCATGCAATCAGATGCCCAGGGCAGGGGTGGGTTCCACTTACCTTCGCTACCAGTTCACAATGGGAGGGCGTGCATGCGCAGAGCATTTAAGAATCGGAGCGAACCGGTAGGAACCCACTACTGGCTCAGGGATAGTGTTTTGTGTGGTGACTAAGATGGTATGTGGATTGCTTTGGCTTCAACAATACCTTATTGTTGTCCAGGAATCTGATTTGATCTCAGGCTCTATTTCATATGGCGTTCTTACAGTTGTGAGTTGAGAAGTCATGTAAATTGCTATAAATAAATAAGTACTCTTGTGAGCTGCAAACTGATTTCTAGGGAACGTTGCAGAAACAGCTGAAGCATGTGGTTGTTGCCATGTGATCTGAAATTTCCTGGATTGAGTTTGGTGAAATCTGGGTACTTCACCTCCTCTTAATGGTTTAGCTTTCCCCCCGTGCCTTCAAAACACCATTTTTTAAAAAGGCACCATTAGACATTTTATTTCTTTTATTTTAAAGACCCTGCTAAGATGTTCTGAGATACAATTTAGGGCAAAAAAGGAAGGATAAAACCTATAAATAAAGTTGATTTTTTACTGTGCCATTCCTGAGCCACAATTATGATAGGAAAGTTGAGCCTTGTGGGAGATGATGTTCAGGAGGACGATCAGGTCCACCTATTTTATGGATAAGAGATAATTTCCATCTGCTAGCCTTTTCCAGATCCAGGATACATGCAGTATTTCAAATCAAACAGGTATCAGGTTGAAAGAGAAATTACACTGTATATGCACTGTATATACCTACCTACCTACCTACCTACCTACCTACCTACCTACCTACCTACCTACCTACCTACCTACCTACCTATCTATCT
>JANHFK010006551.1:20305-34077 GCA_036250565.1 Sibynophis collaris
ATAAATGTTGGGAGGGAGAGATGGATGGATGAATCGAGAGGTGGGTGGGTGGAAAGGTGGATGTGTAAGATGGAGAGAGAAACAGACTGATTTCTGTATTCTGTAATAGGCATACCTATACATGAACTTTTTTTGTCTGCCATGTCATATTTGGAAGCTTCTGCTACCAGCAAATTATTAAATACTGTACAGAGTTGATTGTCTTCATTATCAAGATTTATTTGTATGTCTGGTGTGAAATCCGATAGCAAAATCTGCCTGTTTCTATTCACAGTATTAATAGAAGAAATCCGATACTTCAAAAGCTTTAATAATGATTACAGAGCCCTTGAAACCCATTAAGTATATATCAAATCATCTGTGCCTTATCAGGACCAGGTCTTTCAGCAAGTGGACCAGATGGACCATGTAGGTTCAGCTATCTGGACCAAGATAGACCAGGTAGCTCAGCAAGTGGATCTGAGTCTACTATAACCAGCTGTCCCTTAATCACTTCTGGTCTAAGATTTGTCAGCTGCTGCAACAGCAACTTTCTGATGCTATGTGCTCATCTTTTGCTACCTGATAAAAATGGTGGGGATCCTGGCAAATTTGCTACCTTCCCGAATTATAAACTTCTATAATATAAAATTATAAAATGTATTATAAAATTTCTATAAACTTGAAGATTTTTCCATGAATCAGTCTCGCATATTATATGTAATTAGTCTAATAATTAAAGACAAGTGCAAAATAGCCATAGTTGCAAAACTGGTACCTCCCTTTTTAGTGCTGAACAGCTTGGACAACTGCATCAATTTTATGACACTGATAAGGGCTAACTTTAATGATTCAGTCAAACAAGAGATTCCCATTTGGGGAAACTATCATCTCTGATAGGGTAAGGGCCAGGTGATAGAATACCTCTGACTTTATGGTGTTTAACTCAGGGTTCAACTATAATGAAAGAACCTTAACAGACCATTTAAAAGAGGAATTGTCAGGTGTAATATTGGACTCATTTGAGGATTTCTAGATCTGTTTGGCTATTGAAGGGAGATTTAAGTTGTGATAAGAGTACAGGAGGGGCAAAGAAGATGTCACTGTTCCTCGTCCTGTGTTTCCTCCATCACCCCCACTCATATATACACAAGAGATTTGAGAAGTTGAATCCATGTAGCTGAGAACTGAGTTTCATTATCTGTCTGAGAAAACTTGCATTGATCCACAAAAGGCTTACATTTTTATTATGAAGAATCTGACTATGTAATGCCGTCCAAAGCCTCCTTCCTTCCAGAGTATCAATAGAAGAATGTACTGGGTTCAAATGAATAATCCACATATTCATTAGGATAATGGAACTGTTGCTTCTTTGTCATACAAAGTTCACAGCCTGCAAGGCCTCAACTATCCATACAATCCTGTTCCACAATAGTCTTGCTTGGCAAAAAAAAGAGCAAAGGGGAAAGTGCAACACACCCACCCTCCATTCTCATTCCTGAAAATCAGAGCCCCATGAAATATCACAATTTGATATCGAATATAGAGATAGTATACCTAAAAGTATTTATTGATGAGAGTTTACAGAAAGGCTTCATTTGCCCATCTTCTTTCTTCCTCCTTCCAGTGTTTATATCGTTTTTATTAATAAGGATAGTTCCCCATATATTTGTCCTTGATTATTGGCTTTGAACTCTATAACAATTAAGGATAATTATCTTCTTCACCTTATTTGGCTGAAGAAAGTTAACATTTTAACTCAAGGAGATAAATATTTAACTGATTTTTATTCTTATTACTTGAACAGTCAGAGTTGCATATGTGAAGTGCTTGACTACTAAATTGAACAAAAAAATAAGTATCTAGCAATGTTGTATGGATTTATTAAATGTACCTTCAGTCTTCATGTAATTTATGACCAATTTTCATAAATTTTGGGTGAGTTTTAATTGTGTATTTGGAGAATTTGCTCATTGATTCTGAGAATCTTGCTGTTGATACTGGAACATTCAGGTAATTTTTTAGTGGCTTTGTGATTACAGTCTCTACTATAAGTTAAAGGCTTTGACATACCTGGATTATTTGGGCTACTATAGTTCCTCAAAACAAATCCAGATGGACCTGGCTAAAGAAGAGCTCATTATACTTTGAAAGTAAATATCTCTTGGCTGTCAAGATCAAGAAAACAGCAAAATGTCAATTAATTAGAGTAAATGGGAGGAAAAAGCCTAGAATTTAAACCAGGAGCAATGTGTGTGTGTGTGTGCATGACCTGTAACATAATTTCTGTTTTCTGTATCATGTAAACTATATGTATATTGTTTCTTGTTTACAATAAAACAACTTAAACTATGTCATATATATAAAGCTTCTCTTATACCAGATTTCTTAATATCGGGTTAACTTTCTGGAATATCAAGTTTTATCCCTGCTTATTGTGAAATGCCAGACAAGAATATTCTGAAGTTGACAAGAATTCTGTTTGTGTACACTTCATGTTACACATTTTATTACCATAGAACTACCATGTTGTGTTGTGTTACTAAAATGAAACTAACATTTATTGATAAATTTAATATTTACTTAGTTACTATGTCATTAGTGATATATTTGAGTCAATTAGTTTACTGTGTATATAACATGAATAGAATTTAAAATGAAATATATTCACCTTGGTTCTTCACAGATGGTACTAGACAGGAAGAAGCCGAAGGGGAACTTAGTGAGGAAGAGCATTGGTTTGGGAACTCTTCAGAAACCCCATCAGAAGCATCTTATGGAGAAGTCCAGGAGAACTTCAAATTATCCTTTGAGGACAGGATCCAAGAACAATCCACATCTCCAGACACTTCTTTGGGGAGCGGGACTCCTAGTAGCAACACATTGGAATTGGTGGCTGTTGAGAATGAGGCCATAAGAGATGTATTACAGAACAGGGAACATCTCTCTTCTAGTGTATCTTCTATCTGTGACGATGATAATCCTGGGCCAAACAAGCCATTGAGTAGTAATTTGAGACGTCTGCTGGAGGCTGGTTCTCTCAAGCTAGACACTACTATCACAGTTAATGGCCGGGTTGAGTCCCCAGTAAATCTTGGCTCAAATATCTCTTTTTCTCCAGCTACACATCATGCCCAGCAGCTAAGTGTCCTTGCAAGAAAGCTAGCTGAAAAACAGGAACAAAACGATCAGTATGGCCCAAACACAGGATTCATATGGAATCAAGGCAAATGGTTGCCTAATTCAATGCCCTCTTGCAGCTTGTCTCCAGATTCAGCAATCCTAAAATTGAAAGCCGCTGCCAATGCAGTCCTTCAGGACAAGTCTCTTTCTCGGACTGAAGATCCAACAATAAGGTTTGAAACCTTCCCTTCACCATTTAGTTCTCAATCAGCAAGCTCCACCTTAGCTGCATTATCAAAGAAGGTCAGTGAAAGAAGCATGACTCCTGGGCAGGACCATTCACCGCCAGCAAATTCTTTCCTTTCTCTCACCTCAATGACTTCTTCAGCAGCCCTACTCAAGGAGGTGGCTGCAAGAGCTGCAGGAAGCCTTTTGGCTGAAAAGAAAAAGTCACTGATTGTAGAAGATCCCCTGCAGCTTTCAGACATGAAGCAAGAGAAAGTAATTCCACCACAGTCTTTGGAACTTTTGTTACTCCCAGCCCCTAAAGGAAGAGCTTCTAAAACCACAAATTCAGGTAGGAGTTCTCATTTTGCTCTAAATTCTCTATACTTCTTCATCTCTGTATCATTTGCATTATACAGAAAATATAATTAAACGGAAAACAGCAAAAATACTGTATTCACAACAAACACTCCAGCCATCTTGATGCCTGAAAGGGAACTATTGTTTCAAATATTTTTTGTATTATGGGCAAAAAAACAACATATCTGGAAAATCCTGTATGAAATTTAATAGGGGAAATCAAATAACATTTTATGTTTTACAGTACAGAATAATACGTTTTAATAATATTTTCATCACAAAGAGACAATTTATCAGATTGTTTTGCCCTAACTACATGCTATTTCTGTTTTACTTTTTCATGTTTACATGGTTTTCTACAATGCATTGTGCCCAAAAGGATGCTTGCAACTCATGAAACTTGTAAAACATACTAGGCCATACCTCCATCACTGCCTGCCACACTGCATTTTTGACCATTTGAATCTTCCAAGTGAGCTTCAAGTACTCCTATGTAGTAGAGCATATTGCCATGAGGTAACCAGAGCAATATCGATTGTCTAAGCAGCTTTTCAATCCAGAAAGGGCATAAATGATGTTGTACAAAGGGTTTCTTTTTTATAAATTTTATTGAAAGGTTTTTACCTTTCAATAAAATTTCATTTTTCTATCATTTTCTCCCCTTTAGAACTACATTATATACTTCCCTCCCCCTCCCCCATTCAGTGCATTTTAAATCCAGAAATCATCAGCTCATTTGTTTCCATTTTCTGCAAAAATGTCCACAAAAAAATTTCTAGACTTTTATAAAATACTTATTGTTTTGTTCCTAATCTAACAGGTCAATGGGCATTTCTGCAAGTTCTGCATATTCATAGTCCACTTCTCCATTGTGGGAACCTTCTGTATTATCCCATCTTTATACATATAGGAGCATGTACGTAAAACCAGTTGTCCACGAGTTCTTTCTAATTGCCCATAAATCCTAATTAAAAAATGTGGTTTCATATGAATATTAATTTTTATTTATTTTATTGCATCATTGTATGCATTTGTTTCCAGTACTTTTTTTTGCTTTTTCACATGTCCACCATGCATGATAAAATATCCCTTCATATTTTTCATATTTCCAAAGTAATTAGTCCTTTTATATATATGGGAAAATTTCTCTGGTGAGTTGTACCAATTTCTCTGGTGACCTGTATCTCTGATTCATCATTTTATAACAATTCTCTTTTAAATTGTAGGACAGTGTGAATTTTAAACTTTTTAACCACATCCTCTCCTGTTAAAACCAAAGTTCTTCTCCATTTTGTCATACACCCTTGAACCTATTTTTTCTGTTTCAAATCTCAATAAAAGTTTAATATTTTTAGCAGTGATGCTCAACATTTATACATAATTCATTTTCAAATTCCATTTTATGATATTACATATCTCTCATTTTTAAATATCTATTAATATTTCTCTTAATTGTACATGTGAATACCATTGACAACTAAATCCCTCTGCAGCTAATTATTTTTTCAGTTTCCACTTATGTTCTCCATTTTCTTGTACTAACAGATCTTGATATAGTAACTATTTTTCTTTGCCCATTATCTCTATACAATAACATACTTCTTGTGCTGATGCCAATAGAAGAATTTTTGGACAAAGACTGGATCTGTATTTCCATATTCATGTCATGCTCCTGAGAATGATTTTTGAAATCTACATTAACTTTAATTGTATCATACTATTAAAAAAAACAAAAACATGCCACCCAAACCCCAGGTTGTGCCCTTCTAGTTCCAGCATTCTCTTATTTCTCAACAACAGTCATTCTTTCATCCAAACTAAGTAGAATACAAATCTAGATATACTTTTATCTTTTTGCCACAGCTGAAAAGCTGCATCATTTGTCGTTCTAGGCTAGTGGTCGGCAAAGTGCAGTTCGTGAGCCACATGTGGCTCTTTGGGCCCTCTGCTGTGACTCCCTGTCCCATCGCTCCCTGGCCCTGCCTTTCACCCTCCCCTCTCTGGCCTGAGAAGGGTGATGGGGGAGATGGAGAAGTGGTCGGGGCTGATTCTCCGTCGCCTCACTCTTCCGGCCCTTGTTGGTGCTGGGCGTGACTCAGTCGCTTGGGGAGACGCGCAGCCTGCTCTCCGCCCCAAGATACTGGCCTGGCCCGAGAGGGTGCGCATGCGTGGAGAGACCCTCCTCAAGTGAGTGACAAAGCGCAGCAAAGGCATGTCTGTCTGTCTCTCGCCGGCCGGCCAGCCACTCTCTTAAGGAGGGTCTTCACAGGACACAAAAGGACGCGGCTTCTCTCCTGCAGTGAGGCTCCAACCATTGCCTGGCTGTGCTGTCCCTCCCTCACCCCAGCTCTTCGGCTGACTGCGGAGGAGCTGAGCTCCAGGTACAGGGCCATTTCACTTCTGCACTAAGGTCCAGTGACCCTCCCTCCCCTCCTTCTCCTCTCGTGCGGGGTGGTGTGTTTGTGATGGCTGGAGCCTTAATGTAGCCGTGTCCTTTTATGTCCTGTTAAAACCCTCCGTAAGCTAGCAGGCAGCTGGCTGCCCCCCCTCACACACACACATGCACGTGCACATGCAAGAGAGACAGGCATAGACACACACACACACACACACACACACACACACACAGAATGATACACAGAGAGAGGGGAAGATAGGGAGAGGGAGTGAGGGAGAAAGAGAGAGGGAGAAAGAGAGGGAGAGAGAAAGAATGATGAGAGAGGGAGAATGGGAGGGAGAGAGAGAGATGGGAGAGGGAGAGAGGGAGAAAGAGAAAGATGAGGGAGAAAGATGAGAGGGAGAGAGAGGGATAGAGATGGGGAGGAGAGATGATAGGGTTGTGAAGGGAGAAAGAGATGGGAGAGAGGGAGGAAAAGAGAGAGAAAGAAAGAAAGATGAGAGGGAGGGAGATAAAGAGAGGGGAGAAAGAGATGGAAGAAAGGGAGGGGGAGAGAGAGAAATAGGGAGAAAAAGAGAGAGGATACCTGTTTCCCATAGAAAAGAAAACCTAGAGAGCCACAAAACCTAGATAGGCGTGGCTGGGGGGGTGTCATGTGACTCAATGGGAGTGACATCGAGTTGGCCACGCCCACGCAGGTTTTGTGGCTCCCGGTATTTTCTTTATTGTGGGAAATGGGTACAAATGGCTCTTTGAGTGTTTAAGTTTGCTGACCACTGACTTAGATGAATCAGGCCATGCTCCCAGAAACCAAGTTTCTCCTATTGATAGCATTTTCACACCCAATCATACACTTGCTGTATTAGCTTTCTCTTTTCATTGCTTTTCCACAGACTCAAAGGATGGATAAGAATACCATTTGATCTCCGCTCCTAAGTCCTCCTTCTGATCATTCAAAGTCCCTGCTGATAAGTTTCTAATTATTCGTTACTATCTTGTTCCTCATAGACAGTATATTTCATGAGCCAATGGCATACATTTTTTTTATTTATTGTGAAAATGAATCACCAGCTACATTGTAAGGACTAGAAGGCCCAAGGATGGTGCCAAAAGTCTCAAATCTGATGGGCCCATTTCAATAATAAAGTATATTATTATAATATACTATGGTCTTGCTCCACTAAGAAATGGCTTGCTTGCAGGTAGAAAAAAGAGATGTAATTTTTGAACATTGGGACTGCTGTACAAATGATTTGAGGCATCTAGTTGGCATTTATCATTTTATGCTCTATTGTGGGTTTTGTGGGTCCTATAATACTGAAAAATTAGCTAACTAGTAGCTTTACAGTATTAAGAGCTGTGTTAGTAAATATAACTTTACAGTATTAAGAGATGTGGTGTAGCAGTGGTTAGAATGAAGTACTGCAGGCTACTTCTGCTGACTGGCGGCTGCCAGCAGTTTGACAATTCGAGTTTCACTGGCTCAAGGTTAACTCAACCTTCCAAGGTCAGTAAAATGAGGACCCAGATTGTTGGGGGCAATATGCTAATTCTGTAAACTGCATAGAGAGGGCTATAAAGCACTGTGAAGCAGTATATAAGGAGAGTAGAGGAGCGGGGTTCTGGATAGAGCTGGTGGAAATTTCAAAGGTCAGAAAAAATGTAGAGGTACACTGAATAGTATCGGTATAAACTAAAACTTTTACTGTACTTCCTTTTCTATAAATTCTTTCCAATTTTCCAGTCAAGAATGCAGCAGCAGCATAAAAAATACATATAAATAAATAAGTCCATTTAACACTCTTCTAACATTGCCATGTGTGTGTGTGTGTGTGTGTGTGTGTGTGTGTTCATAATTAAACAACCAAGTGGAATCACATAGTCTCATCTTATTTTCTGTTCACATTAATAATTTGCTGTCCATTTAATTTATTCTCTCACATCTTATTTGTACCATCAAACATTGGGAATCAATCTTCAATTCTATATTCAGGCAAAACATTCCATAGTTGAAGCTCATTCACTTTATCATATGCTTTTTCTAAATCAGGAAATTTGTGATTTTTTAAATGACACTCAAAAGAGCAAATCTGAAATGCACATTAGCTGTCCAACATAAGGGTGTACTGAACTTACCAAATTTTGTTTATTCTTACTTTCCCATGCACATTTAATAAATTAATGCATGTCTAATTTTTGTATTCAATCTTGTTACCTTTCTTTAGTATGAGAATAATAACAATTCCATTTACAGTTCTTGCACACCCATTGAGCAAATCACACAAGCACTCCACTAGCAAACTAGAACCATATTTTACAGTTTCTTCAACTCTATCTTCAACTCTATTGCTTCATGATTCTATCTATAATGTTATCACAATATTTATGATTTTTATCATTTTTTGGACTCCATGTGTAAATACATATCAATTCTGTTTCTCAACTATATTTGTTATACAAGTCTCTAAAACACTTCCAGCATTATCTCACTTCATTCATCCAAAATCATTTAATCATCTGAATTTTTATTCCATTCACTTGATTTCATCTTTTTTGCCCACTTACATTTTTTTCATCATCTATATTAATCTTTTTGTATTATCTGTCCTTTTCAATCTTAGCTGTTTATTTTTCTTTGTTTTTCTTTTTATAAGCTATATTTCTCTTGTCCTTGTACCAGCAATTGCTCTCTTTATGTGCTTTCCCACCTCATCCATAATCTCTTTCCCATCATCATTCCTAAATGTCTATCTTTTCATATTTACCCCTTAGGTTAATTGCAGATGTATATGTGATGGTTTGTAATGTATTTTACACACTCTGTGTCAAGCAGCTGCCATATCATCTCTCTTTATGTCCACTTTTCATTTACTGTGATGGGAGATTATTATTCCTCTTATTCCTCCTTTGCCCTGGTTCCAGTCAGGCGCACTCTTCCTTTGCCCTGGTTCCAGTCAGATAGACCTATACATTTTCACTATTTCTACCTATTATGGCTTTGGTCAATCCATGCTTTCATGAAAAGCTTTTAATAAGATAAAGAGTAGGCAAGGTTTTCAACCTTAGCTATCCTTATCCATCACCTAAGCATCTGGTGCTGAAGGTGACAATACAATTTTGATCAATTTGGGCCAATTTTGATTACAAGTGCCTTCAAAGAACAGTTTTACCTCAAGTATATTCATGCAACTTTATTCTATGTAGCTAGAATTTTTAAATTAGATTAGTTTGCAAGCTAAGATATTATTGCCTGCATCCCATGACGTAGAAAGCACATGTAGAGTATTTGTAGGTACTCAGAATACAGAAACAATTAAACATCCATAACGGACAACCAAAAATCTCCATTTCATTAGCAACTGTTCAAGAGGTAGCTTTCCCTCCTAGCATAACACACATTTTCTTTGGCACTGGGTCTTCACAAAACAGCCAAGAAATCTGTGTATGCTTGGTGTGCCATATTACTTTAGCCTCAGTGCAATCTCAAGAAGTAAGTTTTATGAGAAGTGGCTTCTCTTGATATCAACAATATTATTGCTACAGAAGGCCGTCCAAAGCGTCGCAAAGTCTGGAGCCTTTACAATAAGCCCCAGGAATCACCCAGTTCGCCGGAGGAGCCGACCGTTCGCCGTCACACAACAGACTGGACCCAGCTTCGAGGAGTGATCAGTTCAGATGGGGAAAGCAGTTAACTCTGTGGTGGAGGAGAAGTCAGCGTTCATTGATTTCATTGATCTTCTTTGGGGAGGAAAAAGGGATTTAATTAATCAAATAGCCACGAGGGAACCCCTTTTATGCTTAATCTTTTTCCCTCTTCCCTTTTCCTTCTTCTGCTCAGAATGCAAAGAAAATAAATTCCTAATATGTTATCCTTATTTTTATTATTATTATTGCATTTTCCCTGGGCAAAGAAAGAACAGAAGTACCTCAGTTGAAAGCAAATTTTCTGAAAATTGACACAGAAGGAAATCCAGTTTTTTCCCCCCTTTTAACAAGTTTTGTCAACATTGCCCTTATATCATTTTTGAACTATCTATATTGTGACCACTTTCCTCAAGCATAGATGTTCCTCAGCGGGAATATAAACAGGTGTGGTTTGAATTGGGACTTGTTTCATTTTCATTCCATGTAAAAATGTAGAGTATTACTTCCTTAATACATTTATGAGGCATTCCTCCCGTTTTCTGAAAATTAAATCTTTTCTGGGCTAGATTTCATGTGCCTATTGTTATGTCATCTGAGTCACTATCCCTGTACATGTGACGTTTTTTAAAGGTTTTATGAAAACAAAAGTTTATATTTGTTAAATAAAATATGTTTTGGACTTAAAAAAAAAAGAAGTAAGTTATATGACAATATTATGGTAGAGGTTTCCCAGATATTGCACTGTGAGAAGTCTAAAATGGCAGAGGTTCTGAGCTGACTGCAAGCAGGTGCTCATGTCTTTCAAAGGATCTGGTGATAACAATTACAGGCCGAAATGATGACAATGGCAGCAATGATCCTTGATGGAGGTTTTAGCAAAAAAAAGAAAAGCTACTGCTAACACTGATAATTATCATAGTATAATATACTTCTACCAAAATATTTAAAAGTTTCTGAATACAGCATGTAATGTCCCCTTATCCCATTTATATTATTCATTCTTTGACTTTTGTATAATGATTTAAGGAAGAAGAAAACCATAAACATGTGTAAAATCTCTGACTATAACCAGGAAACATTTGCCAGCAGTCAACAATATATAATCTACTTATTTCATTATGTTCAAAATAACTTTAGTATTGATATATCAATTGCATTATGCCCTCCAGGGCTGTCTTCTATTAAATATCACATGCCTGTGCCAATGGAGCTTCAGAAAAATACTCAGAGAATCAATGTGTATTTCAAGATGTAAACTCAAAGATTTTATAAAAGTTATTTCTTTTAATATAGCCTAAGAGAAACCAAATAAGACATATTAACATGATTCAGAGGTCAATTAATCTTTTCAGATGATGCAGAAAGAACACTATCTCTACTACAACTTCAGGGATGGCACCCACTATTTGTACATTCCGAAATGCAATTTATGACTACTAGCTGGAAATAATGGGTGTGACATTATTGTAAAATAGTATCATCTCTACAGAGCTTTATAGACTAATGTCATAATAAATCTTTCATCTGCATGGCATTATTCACCGCTCACAGAGTAGCAAGTGTACCATATCCTTGTTAATATTAATCAGGTAATCTTTTTCATTTTGTATCCTTCTAACTGATGCCTAAATTTCTTACATAAAAATAATTTAAAACAATTACATTAAGAGAGTCTATTTAAAATCTTTTTTTTTTTTAAAAAAGAGAGAAAACAAGTAACGACTGCAAATGGGAGCTGGGAAAAAGATGTACTAAGAGGAATAAATAGCAAAGATTGCAAAATCCATCCTTTAATGAATAAATATTCTTTGGGTGCCTTTACTAGGCAAGATGTAATGTGAGGTGATCTAGCTGTAAATGATTTCAAAAACTCCATTGATACATTGACTCTGCAACTGATCAGTTGCAATTGTTCTTGACATGTACAAAAGTTTTCTTGTTTGAATATCTTGCATTTTCAATATATTATAATCACATGCTATCTGAGAAATATACAAGCAGAAAAATCTACCACAGAAAAATAGATGTGTGGGTGCTATGGCAAAACTGTCTGGAAATAGCTGAACTCCGATGAGCTCGGTGAAAACCAGACAGACAAACCATCGTTTGAGGGTCGTCAGACCCCAAAACCGTCTTGTAGGGACGGTGGGACAAGGAGAGATGCCTCCGATGACCTAGAGGAACAGGCAAGTTCCTTGGAGGTTGGAGGGAACTCTTGGTAAAGACAGCGGGGGTGTTGGCCATTGCAGTCAACTCAAAGCTGGGACAGCCGGAAAAGATCATGCTGGAGGAGAAAAAGAAATAGATGAAGAAACTGTGCTGGGTGAGTGTTTTCAATCGACTCACAGGCGAAGGGGACTTACATATATTTTAAAAATTATTCTGGCAGTGATGCAGCGGCTGAAAAGCGGTGGGGAGTTTTAAAATGCAGTAATGGGGAAACAAAGGAAGTAAAATAAAGAATACCAAGAGGAGTATTTGAGGCTTGAATGTGGAAGTAAAGAAATACAACTATCCTTAAAAAAACATAGGAAATTAAATTTTGGAAAGAACTTTGACTTAAAAAAGAGAATTAAAAGATCAATTATAAATAAGAGACTGGAAAGAATACTAACCGGAAATGCGATTTTTGAAGAGACATCTACCGCTGGGGAGGAGAAACTACACCCTAAGAGCTACTGGAGAAAGTCTGCTTTGGCTGTAACTGTCTGACCTTGGTGATAAGCAGACAAATCTCCTGGGAATGTCATTGTGAAGATAAGACAAGGATAAAAAAGAGCAAAATAACATCATGTGGCCTGAAATTGAAAACTTAATTAACCTACTCCAAAGATGGATGGAACAAAATGAAGAGACTATAAAGGAAGGAAAAGACAATTATAATTAAAAAAATGAGGATGTTGCAGGGAAATCCCAGGATTACATTAAGAAAGATAATGGGGGAAAGAGGAAAATAAGGAATAAAAAAGGGAAGAAGGGAAAAATTAACAACAAGAAGAAAGAGATCTCCATTCAGAAAAGGCAGAAATACATTATAAAAGAGAAATTAGATAAAAATACATTCAGAAATAAACAAAGACTTGGAGAAATGAAATATAAAAAACAAGTATTACACTGGTATTAGCAGTGAGAGTAGAAAAATGATAAGAGGGGACTATATAATAAGAAAGAAATCACAGGGAAAAAGAAAGGGAAGAGGAGTAGGAGAAATAATGAGGAGAAATAGTAAATTAATGAAATTCAAAGGGAGGAAGTGGAAAATTAAAGAAGGAAATAAGGGGGAAGACTCACCAGAAGGGAAAATTTTAGAGAAAAATAAGTGAAGACAGTCAGAAGCTGGAGACAAAGAAGTAGAGGTGTGCAAATAAAATTGCCAGAATGAGGATTACGATTACAAAAAAATGGAATGAATAAATTAAAATAGAGAATAATAATTGTGATACAATTGGATGTAATTTTAAGAGGTGAAATACAAAATGTTGTTATTAATTTTGTTATTATGTTTGCTTAAAGATTATATGCCTTAATACCCTATGATAAATTTGAAGCATTTGAAACTGTGTAAACATAATTTCAATAATGTAATAAGTTGTCAAATACTTCAAGATAATTTTTTTTTAAAAAAACAAAATTTTATTTTTACAATACACACACCCACAATACACACACAACCCATATCTTACAGTATTTCAAACATGTGTCGGTTGGTTACAAATTTTTTGTGCTCATCATTCATTACATTGTCCTTAGATTATTTTATTTTCACAATATGTCTCTGATATATCTCTATTATAATTATAGATATGCTTATTTATAATATATTTACCAATTACTAATATCATCACGTTTCTTAACTCTTCCCTTGTTCCTCTTTAATACTATATTACATTATTTCCTTTTTTTATTTTATTTCTAAAGAGAAGCAAGTATAAAAATCTCTAATGTATCTCATTTCCACATTTTTTTTCTAACAATAAATAAAATAAGTCCCAAATTTTATAATATTGCTTTTCTTCTTGCTCCCTGATTTCAAATGTCAATT
>JANHFK010006551.1:41327-62414 GCA_036250565.1 Sibynophis collaris
AAGGATACTGCAAAATCCCCATTCCCTCCCCACTCCTGGGGAAGGATACTGCAAAATCCCCATTTCCTCCCCACTCCTGGGGAAGGATACTACAAAATCTCCATCCCCACCCCACTCTGGGGCCAGCCAGAGGTGGTATTTGCTGATTCTCCAAACTGCTCAAAATTTCTGCTACCAGTTCTCCAGAACCTGTCAGAACCTACTGGATTTCATCCCTGAATTGGAGGTTCTTCAGAAATGCAGGAGATCAAGTTGTAGAGCCCAATGTAGCAGGGTTGAATTCTCAAATCAATCAACTGGGGTCTTTCGCTGAAGCCAGTTATAAACTCAAAGTCCACCGGGTTTCACTTGGAGGTTTCCATGGTCCTGATACTCTTAATTTGGTTCTGGACCTTTCCTGGAGCATTACTACCTCCTGGGATCTCTCTAGTTGTACTTGAAGCCTTCCAGAATGTGCCCTTTTACCCATAAGCTCCCACTTGGAGCCAACTTTTATGAGACACAAAGTTGAATCCAGAAAAATACTTTTATTTAGGGGAAACAAACAAAGATTGCTAACAACTGTAACGACAGGAGAATGTGATGGAAAGCAAAGGAAACATCTCCTTCAAGTGAAGCTCAACTCCCAGTAACTTCACGGAGACATCCACAGAGTGTGTTTCAAAGCAATTGCTTGGCAATTGATTTCTGGGTTTATCTCCCAACCCTCCAGTTCCACCTGCAGTCTTGACGTTCCTCACTGAAGTTCTAACTGGACCTGGCCTTGTGTAGCTTTTGAGCCCAGGTGGAACTGGCCAGGTACTGCACACCTGTGGAGACTTCATACACACGATGAGCTAAGACTGCTATGTATTTTGTTTGAGTGTTGCAACTAAGCAATTCGGCAACGGGAATATTATGGTGTTATCCATCTCTGCTCTGGGAATTGTGTTCTTTAGAACCAAACATATACCCTGGTTTTTTTTCATTTACATCACTTGCAAAATATAGCGCCAGAGATCAAAACAGCCAGCCAACATTAAAGCATTAAATGCTAAGAGGGCAAGTGCTTTGTGCACACAGGATCTGAATTACCGTGGGAATCCTGAAAAGTAAGATTGGATCTCTCTCTCTCTTTTTTTTTTATCCCTATCAAAGATCAAGGATGGGCTGGTGGAACAGATCTAAGCAAGCCCCTTAGTCAATTTGTGATTGATGGAAAGAGATTTCATTTCGGGTTATCCCAACAGTCCCCCAACCAGACATAAAAATAAACTATGCAGCCTTTACAATCTAAATCGTTCATGAATAAATAATAATCCCCTAGTCCCAGAGCCATAATCTATATTTAATTAAGTAGATGTCTAAAGAGTCGAAACTGGGAAAAAAAAGAAAAAAGCGATGAGCTCCAAGAAACTCAGCCACGGAACCAGAGTGGGTCTAGGAACGGCTAGAATTAATATGACTAAATGATTCAGGACATTTTCATAATCGCCGAGAATCCCTCAAAACCTATTAGGACCCCCTCCCCCTTTTGCTCAATTAATAGACTCAATTAATTCACGTCTACACAGATGTTATTAATATGGCCGCTGTAGGAGACCAAACTTGTTTGAATCTCAAACCAAAGTTCCATTATTTAAATGAATACGCCAGCGCGAAAGCTTCCACTTGTAACTCAATAGCCCATCCTCTACATTGTCATCCTTGCATCCTGAAATATCCAGAGGGAGGGCAATTGGATATTGAAAAGCATCTCATCGAGAAAAGGGCTTGCCAAAAATAAATTAAAAAATGACTCACACCCCCAGTAGAACAAAACAAAAGGAGCTGTGATTGGTTTTCCTCCCTTTATGTCCATTTTTCATTCCTTTCTGTCCAGCTAGACGGTTATCCATCATTTTAAGCTTTGTTTACGATGTAAGATCCTATGCAGACCAACTGTACAACTCTGAAAATATAAATGATCAGAGAGGGAGGGGGGAGCTATCTCAAAGATAAAAAATCCGCCACCTATTTTTATTTATTTTTTGCACATCAAAAGCTCTGGATTGAATGCCTAATCTGGGGGAAAAATATTGCTGAATGTGGTGGAATGTAGCCTGGATTCCCAGTAGAAAGGGAGGAAAGGGCTGCATTCTAGAGGAGCAAGAGACAACGCAGCTTGGAGAGTTTGTGTGAGAGAAAGAGGATGGAGAAAGCTCCTCCTCAATAGTTCCCAGAATAGATTTCTATGAGGCACGTTTGTCTGCTTTAGTCTGGCAAGATTCCTGTCTCTAGGTGGAGAACAATAAAGGAAGCTGCATAGAAGAACTTAGCGCGTCTTTCTTGGTTCTTGGAATTAATGCGAAAAACTAGACAGACACGACTGCTCAGTCCCTACAAGGTTGGAGTTGATAGCAATAGCAATAGCACTTAGACTTATATACCGCTTCATAGTGCTTTTCCAGCCCTCTCTAAGCAGTTTACAGAGTCAGCCTATTTGCCCCCAACAATCTGGGTCCTCATTTTACCCACCTCGGAAGGATGGAAGGCTGAGTCAACCTTGAGCCTGGTGAGATTCGAACTGCCAAATTGCAGTCAGCTGGCAGGCAGCAGAAGTAGCCTGCAGTACTGCACTCTAACCTCTGCACCGTCGGGGCTCATTAAATGAGTTTTGCTCCATTTCCCACCTTTCTTGCCACTGTTGTTAACTGAATCACCACGGTTGTTAAATTAGTTACATGGTTGTTAAGTGAATCAGGCTTTCCCATTGACTTTGCTCATGAGGAGTCACAAAAGGGCATCACATGACCAGAGGCCAAGCATCTAAATTTTAATCGGAGATGCTACAATGGTTGTAAGGATGAAAACTGGTAATAAGTCACTTTTTTCGGTGCTGTTGTAACTTCAAGTGGTCCCTAAATGAATGGATGTTAAGTCGAGGACTACCTCTATATGCAGGAAAGAGGAAAACTTGCAGAAGGTAGCGTAAAACATGCATGCTACATTTTGATTCCGTTCTGGTTTCTTCTCACAACGGATCTTTAAAATCTAAATTGAATTGAGAGTTGTGATTGGATATAAGATGAGCGGGGACTGTAATTCAGAATGGCTCGCTCAGGCAAACGGGGCTGTGTAGGATTTAAAATATGGGTGGGTTGTGAAAAGGATACCTGTATTTTGGGGGGTTTTTTGTCTCCCAAGAGGCTAACTGTCTTTTTAAAAGCTGGAAAAAAATTTAAAATCCTCGCCAACTAACAAAAGAGCTGTAAAACAATCCATGATGTTGAACTCTTAGGAGAAGTTCTGTTGTTTGGAATTTCATACCCTCACTTCCTTACTAGCATATAAGACAACCAGTCGGATTAACTGAATTTCTCAAGACGATCCAGTTTCATGAACAGATTCTCACATTAGCGTTCACGGATACCTTTGAGCAAGAGCCAATTTCAGCTGGCACAGGTTGGTGGCTGGAAAAGAACCCAACTGTTAAAACTGGGAGTGACGCAGCCTGAATAGAGATGTGAAGGCCCGGAAAAAACCCGAAAAAATTCGGAAAAAACCCGCTTTTTTCCTGTTTTTTTCCTGAAGGCTTTTTTGTTTTTTCCAAAAAATTGAAAAAAGAAAAAAAAAAAACCATTGTGGAATATTTTATTTTAACATGATGAATAAAATATTTTAAGACAAGGTGTTCAAATATTTTCCAAATCATTTCTTTAAAAAATGTATGATATCAGATTATTCTAATTTCTGTGCACTGAGTGAGGACAAGCAAGTCCTAGGTAACAAACTGAACCCTCCAATGCAAGAACAGTATGCTTCTCCATTGTAATGGGAAGAGCATTCAGAGATGGGTTGTTCTTTTCATCTAGCCAATGAGACCGAGTCTGCCAATTTCAACTCCACGTCCCATGGCAACTGCTCCCCAGCTTTTTCTCGGTCTTGGCTAGAGACAGTTGTGGTTTTTTCTTCTCACTCATTCTCTTTTTGCTATTCCCATTTCAATTGGGTATTTTTCTTCAAATTTTTTTGACTTTCGCACTTTTTTCGGCTTCTGAGGCTCGCGATTAAAATTCAAAGAGCCTCAGCTGTTTGGTGCTTTGGGCGGCTGCCCAAGGGCGCAGTTTCCAGCCACTCCGCGGCAGCTTTTAGCCAGGGCGCCGGACGGCGTTCCTGGGGCGGCTGACAGCCCCTGAGCTTACCTTGGCTGCTTTTTCCCTCGGCTGGGGGAGAGATCATCATTGCTGGAAATCCGTGGAGCAGCGTTGGTAAGTTCCGGCTTGCCGGAGTCCCCTTTACCCCCCTTTTTTTGGCCATCAGATGGCTGCTCCTGGCCAGCCAGCCTTTTCCTCCAACCCCGCGGACTTTGGAGTCCCTGCCCGGGACCGGGCACACTCGTGAGGCGGACAGCTCATTCCCGCCATTAATTGAGACGCTAACAACTCAGCCTGCTTTCAGGATGGCTGACCTGCCCGTTTTTGACCCTGAGCTGCTTGCTGCACGTTCTGAGGCTGTCGCAATTTTAAATTCTGAGGGCACAGTGTCTGCGGCTCCCTCTGGAAAGAGGCCTGCCAGTAAACAGGACTCCTCCAAGCCCAAAGATCGTGGCATTTCAAAAGGGGCTTCTAAAGTGTCAGATAAGAAGCTGCCAGGAGACAGAAAGCCTTGGACAAGGAGTTTGACAAGGCAAAGAGACGAGCAGCTATGGAATGGGATTCATCTCCTTTAAGGCCCAATCCGATGGAGGTTTCCCGCCTTTTTCCTGCAGAGCATACTGACAGATGCTCAGTGGTCTGTTTGCCACAAGGGGGTGCTGCTGAGCTTAGATTCCCAAATGTGCCTTGCAATTGCCTTGGAGAAGGGAAATCTGAACATTCCTTGTCAGCAACCTGCCAGGCGTAGTCCTGTTCGGGTTGAGTCTACCTTCACTCCCACTTCAGCTGGCCTCAGGTCTGGGATTGAACCTTCTGTTCCTCTCACTGCAGGAGTGTCTGAATTAATCTCTCAGGTGATTATACGGGGCATTGAGGCAGGTTTGCAGGGCCACCATAGTCACTCTAATCCTTATGCAGGGCACAGGAGATCCCAGAATCCTGGTTCCTGTTACTCTGACCTGGAGTCTGGTAATATTTATGAGGCCCATGGCTCTATTTCCCCAGGCTCATCTCATAAGCCCTCTGATGAGGAGGATGACACTGGGAAAGATTCTGATTTTTCTGATGAAGAGGCCTCACACGCTGACCAGCCAGCTTTTGCTGGGCTTTTTAACCCTTCTCTGTTCAGATCCTTGCTGGCTAAGGCAATTAAGGTTACACAGTTAACTCCTGCATTACTGTCTGCTCAACCTGAATCTAGTGCCTCAGGAGGGGCCAGTCTTCTTTTTTCTGAGCCCGCCCCCTCTATGGAAATAATTCTGTCCCCACGACTTTTCCTGGATGTGGTCAAGCATCAATGGACTGCTCCCATTTCTGGGCCCAGCCCTAACTCCCAAGACAAAAGATTCTACAATGTGGCGTCAGACTTAGCAGACATGCTGCAGTTCCCATCTGTAGATGCCCCTGTATCAGCTCTCCTGTCACCTGTGGTTATGCCTGAGTCTCCTGAGGAGGCATTTAAGCCGGAGGATCACAGGGCGGAGACTGCTCACAAAAAAACTCATTCTGCAGCTGCCTGGGCGGTTAGGGCTGCTACGACTGCTTCATTTTTTAATAGAGCCTTCCTGTTGTGGCTCAAACAGTTCCAGGATAGGATCCCCCCAGGGGATAAGAGGTCACATAGGGACATGGACAGGATCCAGGCAGCCTTGGAATTCTCTGCGGACGCTACTCTCAACTTGGCTCAATTTGCGTCCAAGGCTATCGCTTCAACGGTCACGTCCCGATGAATCCTCTGGCTCCGTCATTGGCAAGCAGACATGAGAGCCTCTCCTTGGAATTGCTCTCTACCCCCCACCCCCCCCAGATTCTTCATTCGCTGTCCCGTGTCTAGGGACGGACGTAAACGGGTCCTCATGGAGGCTGCTATACAATATCTTTTGCACATCAGGTCTATTCAGCCTTTCCCTGAGGACCAGCAGGGGATGGGATTTTATTCCATTCTCTTTGGAATTCCAAAATCCTCGGGGGGATATGGGCAATTCTTGACCTAAAGCGACTAAACCGTCTCATCTTGTATAGGCGGTTTAAAATGCAGTCACTTCAGTCCATTTTGTACGAGGGGGCGACTTCCTCACCTCTATCGATCTTACGGAGGCCTACCTACACATACCAATTTTGTATAGACATAGGCAGTATTTGAGGTTTTCTTACTCGGGCTCATTATCAGTACCGGGCCTTGCCATTTGGCCTTTCTTTGGCACCCACGAAGGTGTTGGCCACATTGGCTGCACACTTAAGGTCCGATTCCTGTAAGAGTCCAGTGTTATATGGACCATATCCTGATCCTGTCCGCCTCTATCACCCAGGCGCATCGGGATCTGGATACCACCATGCAGGTTCTCTAAACATCATGGGTTTTCTATTAATTTCCCCAAGAGCCATTTGGTTCCACTAACCATATTTACCAGGCTACCTGGAAGGCGTTTTGTGGCTGGTGCCGTCAGTCGAACTGTAACCCGTCCCAGGTGTCCATTGCCCAGATTTTGTCTTTTCTGCAGGCAGGGCTCGACAAGGGGTTATCTCCTAACACTTTACGCCGGCAAGTAGCTGCCTTGTCGTCCGTGGTATCCTGCGAAGGGCTAGACTCCTTAGCTTGGCACCCACACGTCCGGAGGTTCCTGAGAGGCGCCAAGAATCTTCGGCCTCCAGTGGTTCACCGTTTTCCCAGCTGGGATCTTTCCAAGGTGCTGCAGGCCTTGACCGGACCTCCGTTTTAACCCCTGAGAGTGGCGACTCTGCATCTTCTTTCTCTGAAGGTGGCGTTCCTGGTGGCTGTGACTTCGGCCAGACGGATTTCAGATATGGCGGCCCTTTCGACCAGACGAGATCTCTGCCTTTTTCATGCTGCCAGGGTGGTGCTGCGTCTGGATCCTTCCTTTGTCCCTAAAATTAATTCCTGGTTTCACCGGGCGCAGGAGATAGTCCTCCCAAATTTGTGTCCATCCCCTGTCCATCTCTTAGAACATCAGTGGCACACGCTGGACGTGCGCAGGGCACTCCATGTGTACATTAAATGGACCTCCTCCTTCAGGAGGATGGAGGCACTTTTTATTTCTTTCACCCCTTCCTCGATGGGGGCTAAGGTTTCATCCACTACCCTGGGCAGATGGATTAGGGTGTGTATTGCTGAGGCATACCGCATACTGGCCCTTCCCTTGCCCGAGAGCATTACGGCCCATTCCACCAGGAGTGCGGCCACAACAGCACCCTGGTCTGCTCAGGCCTCCCTGGAGGAGGTATGTAGGGCGGCCACTTGGTCCTCACCGTCCCCGTTCATTTGGCACTACAAGATGGACTCCTATGCCTCGGCTGAGGCGTCCTTCGGTAGGCGGGTCCTGCAGAGGGTCCATTCAGGTGGCGGTGTGTCGGACCAATAAGGCGCCCTCCCTGGGGGACAGTACGGCTTTGGTGTGTCCCATCTCTGAATGCTGTTCCCATTACAATGGAGAAGGGACGTTGGTCTTACCTGATACATCTTTTCTCATTGTATGGGAACAGCATTCAGCCCCACCCTTCTGCCTTATGGTCCTCCTGAAGGTGGGTGGCCATTGGGTGTTTACCACACAGAATCTGTTTTTTCCTCAACCTCGACAAAGCTGGGGAGCAGTTGCCAGGGGGCGTGGAGTTGAAATTGGCAGACTCGGTCTCATTGGCTGGATGAAGAGAACAACCCATCTCTGAATGCTGTTCCCATACAATGAGAAAAGACGTATCAGGTAAGACCAACGCCCCCTCTCATGCATTACTTTCAAATGATTAGTATAGATTTACTGGAAGGTTGTGCCTAGTATTGCCTAATGATTTCCATATATGTATGTATGTGTATGTGGTGTGGGTGTGTGAGTTTGTGTGTACACATATACATACATACATTCATACATGGAGCACTAACTTTGTGGGGGTTGCTTAGTATATTTTTAACTATATTATTATGCATAGGAATTTAGGTACGTTTCACATGTTCTCGCACAGGTTTTATTCACACTTCCCTGATGCTAAAAGGGATTGTCAAAGCACATTCAGAGAAAGGCCATATTATATGCTTTTTAAAAGTGAAAATATAATTTCTTTTTATCCCAATAAATGTTAATAAGAATTATATTAAACATATAGAATCAATGCAAGAACCTAATACAAAAATATATCTTAAAAAAGAAAATTAAAACATGCAGAGAAGATTGTTCACAAAAAAAGAGAAATAATAAAAAGGAACTTTTCCCTTCATTGCCAGCAATATAAATTTAATAAATGGAATACATTCTATAACTTATCTAGTTTTCTATAAATTCATCTGTAAATTTTCAGTGCTCTATTCATCAGCAAAGGTGGAGTAAAAACCAACAAAAATACCTAACAATTTAGGTATTGTTAGGTATTTTTGTTTCCATTTAATCTAATGCCCTTCATCCCTCTCTTTAATAATCAAAATCTAATCTCAATTAACAATTAAACACTACAAAATTGATGTTCTTCTCCTTCTTCTTCACCTTCGGTTATCACTTCAGGTGTCTTCGGGGACTTACAAAGTTTCGGTTCTTGCTCTTTTGGTGGCCTAAACCATTGTTATTTGATGCTGTTGTTGTATGTCTTTAATGTCTCTCCATCTTCTTCTGGGTCTGCCTCATGTTCTTTGACCTTCACTTTTTATATGACTTGTACAGTATGGACTCCCAAGACATCCTCTCCAGGTGGATAAACCACTTTATTTGTTGTTGATATATGTGGTTTAAGATTGGTTCTGTGCCAATTCTTTCTCTTATGATCTCATTTCTGTTATTATCTCTTCTGGTCACTCCAACAACTTTCTTCAAACATCTAATTTCCCTGGTGACTAACCTTTGTTTATGTTTTATTGTAAGTATCCATGTTTGGCGCTTGTAACATTAGGATGGGGTTGAATATGCTTTGTATGAGATGCTTCTTTATACTGATCTTATGTTGAATTACTTTATGTCGTAGGAGATGGATAAACTGTCACAATATGTGGTTTGCTGCATCATATGTTAATTTCTTCTTCTGTTTTACTATCTTTGATGAATGTTCCTAGATATTTCAACTTTGATACTTGTTTTGTGCTTGTTCCCTTTATTGCTATGTTTAAGGTATGCATTGCCATTATTTTTGTTTTCTCTTTGTTGATTCTTATATTATTTGTTTTGTATTTCTGGTTCATAGCCATAAGTTTCTTAGCTGAATGGTTATAGTTACAGTTACAGTTTCTCAGCTTCTTGGATGAGAAGCAAAATGTTTTCAAAGAAAAAAAATAAAGTCTGGTTGCCCTTTGGAAAAAGCACCTTTGGGACAATTATGACCTGGATGAATAAGAATATCACTTCTGTGAATATCAAAATAAGGAACAAATTCTAATTTTGAAAGATTTCTGCTCTGTGTATCCTGTTGAGACACTGCTTTGAAAAATATCATTTTTATCTACAGGCACTACTTTAATATCAGTTAAATAAGTTCGAGTTTACAGAATTATAGATAACTTACTAAAACAGGCTCAATTCTGAACATGTGAAACAAACTTTTCCCACTCTTTCTGATGAGTGAAGAAGTTTGAATATTGCAAATTTTTGCACATAGTCGAACAGTAACATTGATGGCACAGTGTTTTTGAGTGAATAGCTTTTTTCCATTTTCACTAGTAATTAAATGGAAACCTTCCATTTAATTATGGAAGCACAATATGGTTGTTTAGGATATATAATATTTCCTATGAAGAAATCAGTCTTTGAATATATTTCTTTTGCGAGAAGGAATTTCCCGCTTCTGCTTCTTACTAATTAATTGACTTACTATCACTTGACACAGGTAATCCTTGACTTACAATCATTCATTTAGTGATTGTTTGAAGTTACAACAGCACTAAAAAAAGTGACTAATGGCTGTTTTCACCCTTACGACCGTTACAGCATCCCTGTGGTCACATGATCAAAATTCAGACATTTGGCAGCTCATATTTATGATGGTTACAGTGTCCCAGGGTCCTGTGATCACTTTTGTGATTTTCTGACAATCAAAGTGAATGGGGAAACCAGATTCACTTAACATCTGTGCTACTAATTTAACAGCTGCAGTGATTCACTTAACAACTGTGGTAAGAAAGATCATAAAATGGGTGCAAAACTCACTTAACAACTGTCTTGCTTAGCAACAGAAATTGCAGACTCAAATATGGTCGTAAGTCGACAATTATCTATATTCACTTTCCAAAGTGGGCATTTAAAATCAAATACCCAAATATATTATTAACCTTGCTTCTTTAAATTAATTTACTCAGTAGTAAATCCCAGAGAATCTTTGGGCTTCCAAATGTACATAAACAACATAGTTCTGGGAAAAAAAGACACATATATCTATGATCTTTAATGAGCAGAAAATAGAGTGACCTCCAAATACAAACCCATGCTTTTAATAGATGTTCCCTGCAATTAGAGTTCAGCTTAAGGTTTCCTTTCAACATGAGGTAACTTCTTCTCTTTGGAATAATCATTCTGTTTTCACTCAGTCTACCTTATAGGTTTGTGTTGGAATAAATGCAGAAGGGAACCCCACATATGCTGCCTTGACCTCCTGGGGAAAAAGGGAATATTTTAACATTTAAATTAAATGAATGTGCATATAGGTGTCCATGAAGGAGTGCAACAATGAAATGTACATTATGATACTCTGATGCAAAAGATGTCTAGCTGCAAGTACCTAAAGATGGAATTTGTGTCATGACATCCTTTTAGTAACTTTTTTTTTTGCAGCAGCAGATGTCTATGGATGGGTAATATATTGGGATTCTAAGCCAGATTTTACTATTTACTACTCTGATCATTTTTTTAAAAAATTAAGTACTAAAATTTAAGTAAAATGGGAACCCAGATTGTTGGGGACAATATAATGTTCTAAACCACCCGGAAAGTGCTGTAAAGCACTATGGGGAGGTAGAGTACATAGGTTTAATTGCTATTGCTACATTGTATTCTTTATAGGGTAGCACATACAGAAAATTACGAGAACATGCAGCTTTCATCACGTGAGCCGTAGTGGCCCAGTGTTTAGAATGCAGTACTGCAGGCTACTTCTGCTGCCTACCGGCTGCCAGCAGTTCAAATCTCACCAGCTCAAGATTGACTCAGCCTTCCACCCTTCTGAGGTCGGTAACATGAGGACCCAGATTGTTGGTGGCAATATGCTGACACTAAACTGCTCAGAGAGGGCTGTAAAACACTGAAGCGGTATATAAGCCTAAGTGCTATCCAGAACATTACAACTGGTAACATTTCAGTTTTTCAAATAAGACCAACAGCAGATGAATGCATTAGGCATTGGATTTTAATATTCTGAGATTATGCCACTGATTTTGGCAGTTTTGAAAATAATCAGATATCCTTTCAGCAGTCACAGAAATATTTTCTGTTGCTACAGTAACATTGTAAACTTAAACACAACAGAACTAGAAATGTGCAGTGTAATGTCAGATGGTTAATTATGTCAATGTAGTGGGCAGAATCCTCACATCTCTTTAGATGCCAAGATTCAACCTGATGATTATCTCATAAAGTTATTACGCTTTTTCGTCTAGTTCCAAAACTATCCCTTGCCTTGATAATGTTTGCAGTAATGGTATCTAATAGCCTCATATATAAAGGCAAAACTTAATAGATAGGTTCTATTTGTAGAAATAGAATTAGAAATAAATTATCATAATAATATACAAATCAACCTGTTGAATGTGCTCAATTAAATGGTTAATTGATGCATAAATCAGCAACTCTTTCTGGCCCCAGATACTATGCTACAATATTACACAATGGCATAAAATCCCTCTGAATTGGCAAAATCTTACAGCAAATTCACACCCAAATTTTATAACAACTCAGAGAAAGAGTACTGAACATTCCATGTGAATTTGATGTTTTCATGATGATTTTGTTAGAGATCAATATTATATATCAATATTCTCATTACTGTTCCATAACAGGTGGGTTCACACCAGGGGTGAAATTCACTTACCTTCACTACCGGTTCGCAAATTTGAGCGTGCGGGCCTTCTCCACACATGCACAAAGCCGCCTGTGCATGTGCAGAGGGTCAAAAACAGGACATGTAACCCCTGTCAACACCGGCTCAAGCTGGATAGAACTGGCTGAATTTCACCACTGGGTTCACACATGTTAAGTCAAAAACGGATTACATTGTAGTTTACAGTTAAATATAAGCAGGTGTTATGGCTTGTCTTGCTTATGCTACAATCTGTGATGTATTGGGCACAATATGGTATGTGAGATTTAAAAAGTTAAAACTTCCAGTTTTGCTTTGTAATAAACTAGAGAAAGACACTGCAATTTTAGTTTTATTGGAATACCTTCAAAGAACTTTACTTTTAAGTTATTCAGGAAGTACATAGAATACCGTTCTGGGTTAAGCTTGACACTGTAAGCATTGTTGTAGAAACTAGTGTTGGATGAGACTTCATTATATTAAAATGTAAAAATGAATTCTTAATTTGGGTGAAGTGAATCTTCTGCCCTACTAGATAAGGGCACCTTATAAGGCAACTTGCAGGATTCTATTCTAGATTTTCAATAGACCAACAAAGAGGAGGAGGAAAATTTCCTGTGATATAAATCTTCTTTGATGATTTTACCATCTTTGTCCATGAAAAAGAAGCAGCAATTCATATATTCCCCTTTAACTAGAAATGGTAAATTTAACTTGCTTAAATTACTCTAAAATAAATTATATTTATCTACACATAAAGAACAGATTTTTGGGCTGTGTTGTGTTGGTCAAATTAATTTTTGTATCGTTACTGCAGTGACAAAACGGTTGAACAAAAACTAACAAATACCCTTGAAGTGAAATGGAAGTCTTAGATTTTTCAGAATGAAACCAGACATCAAGAGTGATTTTGGAATCTCTCAATACTAGGCATGGAATATATCACCGTCTTAAGTCAGATTTGGGGGTACCTAATAATAATGTTTTATTGTTTCTTAGTGTGTTGCAAATACTAAAGTGAAAAAAGGCACTTTTGTAATGTTACATAGATCAAGAGCTGACAAATTAGCTGTGAATTATAAGACTAGGTAAAGAACAGTAGCATCCTCTGCTGGTTGTCCAAAGTATGATTGGGCCCTCTCCTGTATTGTTTACTATTGGGTTGGGGGTTTTTTTGGACCATTTGATTTCCATGTCAGAAAAATGGGGATTAAAGGTCCACTGCATTTAATAAGATTTAAAAGATTATAATATGTATAAAGTTGTGGCTTCAAAGTTCTGTATCCAAAGGTAAAAATAATCAATAAAAAAAATCATAAAGTTGAAAAACTGTAAAATGGAAATAAAATTCATGATAAATCCCTTCTTTTCTTTTTTCTAAGCCTCAGAAGAAGAAAGTGGGAAACCTTTCCAATGTCCAATCTGCGGCTTGGTTATAAAAAGGAAGAGCTACTGGAAACGACACATGGTGATCCATACAGGTTTAAAAAGTCATCAGTGTCCTTTGTGTCCATTTCGTTGTGCACGAAAAGACAATTTGAAGTCACATATGAAGGTAAGATGCTAAATTCTGACATTTAAAAAATCTAAAGTTGTTGTTGGGGATTTTAAAGGAACTCTTAATGAAAAGCAGTATATTTTTTATAATGTAATTGTTATAAATTCATTTATCGACCAGAAGAATTGAGAGTTACTGGGTTTCACTTTGTTGTATTTGTTCAAGGAGAGGATAGATATGTGTTTCTCAAGACTGTTCTAATGTGAATTTTTACATTGAGCAAAGAAGTTGACTTGGTATCTAAATTGCCTTTCGAACTCTATGATGTTATAATCTAACTACTATCTTGGAAAAAATACTTCCTAATTTTGAGCAATCATCAAATAATTTGTTTTAAATGGCTATGTATGTGTGTGTATGTGTGTACACAGACACAGGTATATATACACATCCTAGGAAATACTTGCTTTTGGATATAACTTGAGAATCAATGAGCTTTGTAGACCGGTGTTTAAAAATTTGATGATTTTTATTCAGTGACTCTTGGACAAATGTTCATAAAGCCAAATATTCATCATTAAATTCTTATCTATAGACGGGCAGCCACTTTGAGCTCTGTATGCTGCCCTTCTCGGTTAAAATCATTGAGATCCTCAAATGAAATGTACAGAACATTATAAGAAAGAAAAATCAGGGCAGGATGGGAGATGATAAATTAGTAAGTGGTAACTAGCCTGATGCCCTATATATGTATCTTAGATGATAACTCCCATAATCTCTTATCAGTGACTTTGTCAATTGAATCTTATGAGAATTGTAATACAGAATGTCAGTTTATTGAATATACATCTCTTCTACTGACTCCTTTTCTACCTTCTCACAGTCCTTATAAGATTCTATCTATACAATTCATTTGCATATCTCTATGATTTTAAGAAGGGATTTGTATTTATTTGAGAGATAATGCTATTAACCCTGTTGTTATTACTGAATTAGGTTCACCAACACCAGGACCGGGGAGAGACATTTCAGTGCCAGCTGTGTCCATTTACTTCCTCTCGCCATTTCAGTCTGAAACTCCACATGCGTTGCCACCAACACTTTCTGAGGACAGAAGCCAAAGTGAAGGAAGAGATACCAGAAATGGATGTCAAGGTCTCACCACTACTGAATGACAACTCCAGAATGGGTCAGGAAGTAGATGGAGGAACAGACCATGTAGGGACTACTGCTGCCTCTAGATCTCCTGATGCACTTGGGCAGGTGGGAACTACCATCCCACCTCTGCTAGTCAAAGAAGAACCCAAAGACGACAGCAGTGCCCCTAGCCCCTCTTTAGCCCTCAATGTTGTTGACAGAATTGCAAACAGTACAAAGCTAAAAGACTCCATTGACTTTGTGACCAATACAGCATCAGCACTTTTCAGTCAGGATATATCAGTCAAGATGGCTTCAGATTTTCTTATGAAGCTTTCAGGTAAGGATAAACCAAACTTTTTTCTCTTTAGGTTGGGCCATTTTCTTATGCTTTTTTAAATAGCATGAAAATAATAGCCTCTTCAAAATATTAAAATATATTTCCAAGCATCTTAAATCATCTGTGTCCAACCAGTGGTCTGGGGCCTCATGCAGCTTAGACAGTTAGTAATGTGTCCCCACAAACTTTTAATATTATTATATGTTTTTATAGTATATTATGTATTTTATAGCCCAAAAAAGTTACTCTTCATTCAGTGTGACCCAGGTAAGCCAAAACGTTGGACACCCATGTCTTAAATGCTGTTTTCTCTCAAAATAATGCATTTAAATGCATAATGAAACTATGCATTATGCACACATAATTATTTACAGGATTGGCTTTGGATGCCACAGGTGTCCCACAGCACTAGGACAGAGTTTCTTAGGAGTATAGTTCATTGTTTGGCAAACGGATGTCTACAACTGATCTTATCAACTAACATAACTATTTTGGTAGCTGTGCACTGTGGTGGATACTTTGTGCCCAAAAGGTTCTCTACACCGGTTGCATCTAAAAGCACTTAAACTTATATCACCAAGAATTTTATCATAACATTTAAAGAAGAACAAAATTCACAGAATAGCTAAATTTAAATATCAGTATTACTCCAAGAAGAACAAGAAGGGCAGTTTCATATAGGAATGCATGAAGATTGCTTTATTAAACACTTCAAATATTTGGTGATTCGGAAATGAACCTCGCTGTGTTCACTGTTCATCCCCTGAAGTGATAAGACTGTTTTTACGTCCCTATCCTATTTTTTGACAATGAATCTCAGCTGACTCTCCCCATTTTCATTTTTTTTTAAAAAGAAAATTGTAGCAAAATTATTCCTCTGGCAGAGGAGGATAGGAAGAAGTCAAGGCGCCATGATACCTTGGCTTTTGAAAAGGGGGATAACTTAGAAACAGAATAAAACAAAAGTTCCTACCAATAGTACCCTGCAGTTCCAAAGGAAACTGCAACATTTTTGTTGCGCTGGCTCCTCTGCATTGAAAGTTGAACTAATTCACTTCTGAAACTGGTCGAGTAAGCTTTAATTGCCTTTTATCTACTCCTAATTTTTTACATGTAAAAAGGACATATTACAATGGGAGCATAGACTTGTCCAGTTTGAAGCAACTCTAAAAAAACCCTATTTCCTAATCAATGAATATTGTTGCAGAAATTACTGAGGTTATGGTATACAGTAATACAATTTCAATTGGGTTCAGACAACGTCTAATCATGCTGGTTACTTAGACTTAGGCTGCTCTGTAAGACTGCATTGGAAATGAAACTGGATAGATTCTAGCTTTTGAATCTGAGCATTTTAAAAAACAAACAGTTTTATTCTTGATTGTTATAATCACACAGCAGCACTTATGCTAATTGTCTTAGGTGAATCTTGAAGCTACAACCAGAAAGATCACTGACACGTAAGTCAGGGTATCGCTGATGGAAAACAGCATATCTGTTATTAGAACACTGTTACTTAGTAAGGTGCATACATTGTTTCTTGACACATTCAAAACTTTAACTTGACATTTATGTTACTTTAAAAAAAAGCTATAATGTTCTCTGTGCCCCCACGGTCACGTTTTTTCTTACTATTCCCTCACTCAACATTTACTAAAGAAAGGGAAAAAAATCTGGCAGCTACTTTACTGTGATTTAAGGCTGAAGAATTTTCAGAAGTTGCTATAGAGAAAAGATGTTTGGGAAGTGATCTGTAGCTCTTCAGCCTTTTGGAGACTGACAGTGCCCTTTTCAATGGACATTAATTGATCACCTATGTGTGTTGCATCTCAGTAAATGCGAGTGCTAAATGAACTGGAGGATCAGCAGAATGTATACCATCCTTTCCTTGGTAATTCCTCACGATATTTTATATCTATTAATTCACTTTAAAATGCAGTTTTATGTCCTGAGGATGAAAAAAGTTTCTCGGGGAACTACCTTTCTCCCCCAAGTGCAGAATAAAGTGATGGTTATAGGAAATATTTTCATGACTCTTCTTACCACCAAGGGAAGAAAAATTGCAATGTTTTCAGCAGTAATAGGAAAAATGGACATTCTGGGGTAGACTTAAGGAAATGTTTGATCCGCAGTATCTAAGCTCTTCTACGTCTATGGGCTACTGTTAAACATAGGTAACTGCAGTCTTCAGCTCCTTCACTGTGAACAGCCTTCTCCTATTTGCTTGGCTGAAGAGGCCAATGTTTTATTCCTTGCCTTATTAAGATTACTCTGTTCTATATTTATAATCTGATCATTTAAAATGCTTTGGGTGGTTTAAAGCACTTCAAAAATGCAATGAAAACAGAAAATATATAATAGAAACAACTAACAAAATGAAACAGCTTAAACTGATTTACAGGATGTAAGAACTTACAAAACTATTTGCCTGACATTTGAAAAATGACATCTGAGTAGGTGCTTTGCTAACCTTTGTAGTGAAAGCATTCCTCAGCATTCTGGGAAGGCCCTTTCCCAAGTAACTGCCAAGTACTCAAGGCAGTGGTGATCACATAAGAATTTGGTTGAGTCTTTCAATATGCTCTTAATCCTTTTACTCGGGTGGAATATATATAGGATGGAAGGTTGGAAAGAAAAACCAAGAATAAAAGAAACTGAATGAATGCAGTTCTGAGAAACGTGAAAATTAATGAAATATTCTTTTCTAGCTTTTTTGAGGTACAGTTTTATAAAGTGCCTGCAAAGAGTAATTTTCATAGTGAAATATACTTAGACAAAAACTATTATAAATATATACTAGGGACAGTTAGAAACATGTTGATAGTTTCCTCTGTTAAAGCATACTGATTTGAAAGAAAGGGAAATGATTTCTCTTTAAGATGTTGATCTTTTTTAAAGCCAAGCTTATGTCTATAATCAATTTTTACCTTCTTATACTAACCCAATATTTTAGATTATATGTTTTAAGTTCATGTCATAAATTAAATATATATTAGGTTGTGCCTTATATGAATTAAATGAATACTACAGCTTGAAATAGAGGCAAAACTAAGTTTTGCAGGGAGAGAGAAAAAGAGGGATCGAAAACTGAATATATCTTCTCTTTTGATGCCTGTTTTTTAATTCAGAAATTGATAAGCAGTTCTGTTGTGTTTAGCAAACAGAAATACTAAGGACCCAGATGAGATCTTTCATGCAAAAAGGACAGAAGCATTTATTTTATAGTGTCTTTAACAAAAAGGTCCTCAAACTTGACTTGTGTGCACTGTTACCTAGCAACATGTTATAAAGTCACTGAAGGAGTGAGATACATCTCTTAGATGAAAATCTAAACTTGGTAGATGTGTCAATGCCACACAAGGGAGAGATGTTATGTTAAGGAAGAAATTAAAACCATTGATCAGAACAATGTGCATCTAAAATAACTTATGGAATTACGCATTGAACCAACATGGCAATACTTAACAGATCATTCCATAAAACAATGTTTTATTTAGTGGACTTGAGAGATTTACTAGCAATGTTTTAAAGGGAACGTTTCCATTTATTATAAAATGAACAAACAAAAATATGAGTTAGGAGAAAGATTCTGAGGATAGCTCTCTGTCAGCTTTTCGCTGAAAAGTAGTTGCTTTGGCCCAGATCAATGCAGTGCAAGCTGCTCTGCAAATGAGCAAAATGGCAAGGGCAATTAAAGAAATGAAAAAGAAAAAAAATGCCAGGGCCAAGTCAGATTGGGACAGTCTGTTTAAAGTGCCCTGAAGGCATTGCTTGAGGAATCCACAAATGGGTCATTGATAGTTCTTGTCCCAAAGGATATATGTGTTCTGTCAGTTTTGTGAGTAATTGGGACTCTGAAGGCAATTTCAGGCATAGCCATCCTGTGAGGTTCATAAGTTTATAAAACACCAGGAGTTGAAATACTGCTTTTTTCTTCTATAAATGTCTATTAAATCTGTATTCAAGAATTGGAAGCTGAAAATCATCAATCTGTTATCTCCGTGCTATAGGTATGGTAATAAGACTAACTTGATTGAGCTTGAGTGCTGATATTGAAGGTTCTTCTGAGCTGGACATCTCTCTTTTAATTTATGAAATAAAGATGTGTTGAATGAGATGGTCATAAATGCCTTTTAAAGTATTTCAGCTATAACATCTAAGATATATTTATTGCTATCAATCAGCACAAAGTGTTACTTTTGTTCTGCTGGACAAAAGAGTAGAAAGGCTTTTTATTATTTTTGTAAAAATGTCAGGAATGGATGACAAGAAAAATTGGCAAATTATTTCAGTGTGCTATCTTTGTGTAGGAATAACCTGTATGGAACTCTATTTTATTTTATTTATATGGATTTTCTGTGGGTAGTATTGGGGAACTTCAGTCATAAAAGTTCCAAGCACTCACACAAAAAACTAATACATATATGTGTATACACACACACACACACACACACACACACACACACACACACACATACATACATACATACATACATACTCACTCACTCACTCACTCACTCACTCACTTACTTTTTTATGACCCTGTAGCCCCTGTTCAGGGTATAGTTAGCTAGCTAACTTGGAGCTATATATAAGAAACTCTCAAAATTGTAAATTGGATGAATTTCATGGTAATGAACCATTATCAGGCTCTAGAGCAGCTTTTTCTAACCACTATATATGTTAGAGAATTGTTGTAAAATTGGGAGCAATTTATATAACAACTGTCGTACTTAGCAATGGAAGTTCCTACTGTGGTTATAAGTAGAGGCAGTAGAGTCAAGGAAAGGACAATAGAACCAACAAATAGAGAATCTTCTATAGTGTGTTTCATAACATATCGAATCAAACTAATCAACTAGATTTAAAATTAAAAACAGATGCTGTTAGAAGCATTATAACATTTAAACAGTTAAAACATTTCAAACTAACGGAATAAGAAAAAATAAGAGAATACATTACAATCTCTATAAATGTACAACACAATGTATATATAAAATTATATAATATTATAAGGCAGCTTAAACAACAAATTCACTATGCAGAATAATATTGATCACTTTCCATTGCATTTTATAAAGGGTCAGTTTAAAGTTTGAAAGTCTAGGATTTTACATCTGAGAAGGTTATTTGAAACCACGCATTTTCTTGTTTCTTTTGTTGCCCTCAAGCCTAGCAAATTATCACAGGAACCAAAGCCATGTGATTAGTTTACACGAGTTAGACAAAGAAAGGAATAGTAGGAAAAATATGTATTTTAATTATTTTGAAATTTAATGAAGATATTTTTAAAAGAAAAAAGAAAAGAAAAATATTGGAAAAATATATCAAATTTTGGGACCTCTCAACTTGATTTCATGGCATATGATTTCCCCAGTGGTTGCCCATGTTCAGCTTTTTCTTGTGAACTGATTTAGTATTCATGTATTTCCTTTCACTGTTCCCCCCCTTTTTCTAATAGCTGCAAATCAAAAAGAACCCTTGACACCTATATTTAAAGTGAAAGAAGAACCGAAAGATGAGGACAGTGCAAGCTCCACATTGTCTAAAACCAGTTATGGTTTTAGTCATGAACCTGAAGTATCTGCCCCAAGTATTCCTAAAGAGAATCCCAAACCACAAGAAGTGCCAGCAAATGTACTGCAACAGGATATGTCAGTCAAAGCAGCATCTGAACTTCTCATGAAATTATCAGGTAATTAGTTACTTGAATATTAATCAGTGTGGTAGTTTATGTTTAGTATGTTGTAGAAGTTTAGTTTATTTTTGAAAGGCATGGGTAAATTAACTATGTAGTCATGTAAAAGGAGGAACATTACCCTTATCCCTGCTATCCAGAAATCTCCCATCCTTTTAAACCAGTGGTTCCCAATTGGGGCTCATGCCCCACAGGGGGACAATTTGATTTTTAATGGGGGGCAGTTTGGAACCTTGTTTAAATCAAGTTAATGGCCTTTTAGGCTTCCTCCGCATGAGTAGGAGTTCACTTTTTGAATAGT
>JANHFK010006552.1:60161-70637 GCA_036250565.1 Sibynophis collaris
GTAAAACCTGGAAAACAAGCAAACTCTTAACGTTTTTCTTCTATCGTTACCTTGATTTTTGCAGCCTGGTGCCCCTAATGCATCAAGTGCCCCTAATGCAGCAGAATCAGCAGAACTTTTGAAAAACAAAGTTGGGCAGGAGCCATCTCACAAAAAAAAAAAATGATTCTCTTTAAATTATCAGGTCAGGTAAGTAAATATTTGGTCAAATTCCTCTTTTCATTAATCTAAACCAAACGATGAGACATACAGTGAGGGAAGCTGCATAACACCCGATGTACTTGCTTCTTTTTAATGTGTAAATCAATTTTAAATAAACATAGCTTCACCAATGGACATTGTGATTTACAATGGATGTGAATTGCTATCTATTAAAGATGGCATGCAGAAAGGGAGGACTTGGAAGATCACTGCTGATAAATGTTAGAAAGCTGTTGGTCTGTCTGCAATGATTAATTTCCAAGGAACATGTTTTGACCCCAAATGTAAAGGTGCTGGCTTAGAAAGATGGAATATTACTTAGTTAACATATGGGAAAGAACAATGCATTTATTTACCATGTTCTAGTGCTTTCAGGGGAAACCAAAAAAGAATGACGGAGTGGATCAAGGCATTGATGCAGTGACCCCAGAACACCTAAAGGAAAAACAAACAAGAAAGTCAGGAAAGCAATCAAACTCTCCCAACAAGTCCCATCAAACGATTCATTAAGTCCCATCAAATGAGTGAACATTTTTTTTAGTAGAAAGTGCTTTCTTTCATTGCAAAAGCTGGCGTGCTACCACACACACAGAGACAAAGACATAAAAAACAAAAACAGAAGGAAAATTCAACACGACTAACTCCACACAAAGACACACCCCTGCGTTTGTCTTTATGCAGCAAAGCCACCTATGTTTTAGATTTTTTAAAATGTTTGCATATGTTATCAATCCAAACACTATAATGAAGTGTTCCTTTCTGTTTCCTGGAATTGAATTTTAGGTGGAGGAAAAACCATACCTCAAGTATCCGTTTTCTATTCTTTCTTGTGTCTGAGTGTTTGTTCATATAAATTACCCAAGGAAACCATGAAAATTCGACACTAAATAAATTTAGCATTAAATGTATGAATGTAATTAATAGTGGTGTGGGCCTGCCCACAAAGGGTTAGTCATATAATTAACACAGGGAACTCTAGGCAGTTCCCAAAATGTTCCAGAAAATCTAAACATTCATCTTAGTAGCACCAGTCTAGAGTTTGGGAATTTTTTGGACTAGGAATCATCCTTTATTAAATGATTTTTTTCTTGGGGAGTCAAAGGCTGCAGAAACCTTTGCAGGGTTATTATATTATTAGAAGTAGGGTTTGATGTTCAACTTTCCCCTGACATATTCAACTTTTTTACTCATTCATGAACTTTTTGTGTAAGCTGGTAATTGTAGTATTTTTCCTTTTCCCTTTCTACACCAGGAGGGCAGTGTTTGGAGAGGGCACTTCCTAATATAATGCTGTAAAAATAGCAGGAAACATTTGTCCTTGTTCCCTTCCATCTCCATTCTCTCTCTTTTGTGTTACATTTAATTCTTTTATTTATCCCCACATTCTGACAACCATTCCTTCTCAGAAACTGCCATATGCTTTACAATTCAAGCAAATGTTCCCTTGGAATCTACTTAGTTTTTAACCTTGTTGCAGTGATGAAAATTTTATTTCCTAAATTTACCGAGGTTTGAAAGTCATTCACCACATTCAGAAATATTTTGAATCACATTGATTACTGTCATTTGATTTTTTGAATACATTCTAAAACAAACGTTACTATGTAAAAATAAAGTGACCAGGCAACTAATTCAGATATTCAATAAAACTGAAAACAATCCTGTTTACTCTTTATTTCTGTAATACTAGGCTGATGGAAAGATACATGCAAAACAAAACCCAGTCCTCATAGTTTCTCATGCTATTTTTCATTAAGATCCCACATGAAAAAAAAATGCAATCTTTTGAAATCTTAAACCTCCAGCACCATCTTAGACCTTTTCTGTCCTTTAAGCCCTGAACTGCTGAAGTTTTATTAGATAGAGTAGGTTAATAAAACATGAAAACTGAGAATGGAGGAAATTCTCCGAAATATGAAAAGAAAATATTAAGTGTAACTTTACCTGCGTATCTCCCTGAAACATCTTTTTAAACCTATAACCTGAAGGGAACAATAAAGTCATCTCAATATTTTTCCTTGAATCTCTGGAGAGGAAGTGGTGAAAAGGCAACAGGTAAAAAGTGTGGGAACATTTCATCGCCAAATACCAAATCAGTTGGAACTTGTTGCAAAGAACACACAGTGATATTGATTAATTCATAGGCAAGCGTAGAGACTCTTATAAATGTATATGACTAATATTCCAATTTGGAAACCTACGCCTGACCTTTTCAACTTACAGCAGGGAAGCGGGGACTTCACCCAGTGAGAGTCATCATCCTTTGGAAGGAATTAGCAAGCAGAACGCCTGCCAATTCAACATACTAAATGAAGCAGACATTTTTTTTTATACCCTGTTGCAGCTGGATGCCAAAATACTGCCAATGTTGTAGACAGTCTAGTTGCCGTGGCTCAAAAGATAATGAGAACCAGCTCTTAGAAGTTAATATTCAAAGCTTAAGTTATTCTAAACGCTACCATAAATTTTGTACCTATTCCTAGGATTGAGCCGCCTTTAAGAATAAGAAAGCTATAACCATGAATATATAAAGTGCATTTCTTCGGTACAAGGAAGCTCAACCTATTCTTAAATGGAGGTGTCTATATGGATTGGAGTATTTCTTATTTGGGGAACCCAAACACTGACAGTGCTGACCAGGGAGTAATGTACTGGATTTCTACATGAGTTATCTGTTAACGTGGTCTTGCTCAACGTAATGCTTGATGACATTCATTGTCTTTTAATATGGGTTTGTTGGTAATGTGAGATCATTTGGAATTTCCAGATAGACATGTCATGTGTAGAATGTTGCAATTGTGTGGTTTCTGACATTTGACATTAGCCTTTCATAGCTAATGATATGGAATTTGGATTGTTAACCTGTATCCATTAAGATTTTTAGTTTTTAGGGGGGGTATTTTGCAACTAACCCCCTCTGCAAAATGCAGATATTTATGAGAAAGAGGCCTTTTTAGTGGGGTCTAGGATAACTCATCATAGCCCACTTGCCATGACTTACTAGCCATGGATTAGGCCAACTCGCTATGGCCAACTCGCCTAGGGACAAATCGATGTGGGATAATTCAATGCTGTATTAGTAAGTTCATTCAGTTACTTTGATTATTGGTGACCATCGAAATTATTGTAACTCTTGTATTTCTGGATTGACTTCTTTATTTTATTATTATTGGCCACAGTTCCACTGAAAGTAATTTAACTTTTGTATTTGTTGAATTGACCTGTGGTAAGTTGTCATATGGCAAGTTGTCCATGGCTAGTTGTCCCAATCCATTTTCACTGATGGTGCAGCATTATCTTTCCCCAAGAGGTCTTACTAACCTCTACTCAATTAAGCTTTTGGGATCAAAAACATTTACCTGTAATGATACCTTTTTGTCTATTTCTTAACATTTCACAGCCTTTTAATTCTTACTCTTTACTGGGTATATACCACCGTTTCCCCCAAAATAAGACATCCCCTAATAATAAGCCCAATTGGGCTTTTGAGCGCATGGCAATAAGACCAAGCACTTATTTCAGAGTTCAAAAAAATATAAGACAAGGTCTTGTTTTCAGGGAAACACGGTAATTATATTAGTATTTTCTGATAGGGTTGTTTTGCATGTAATCTTCCCCCATAATCTGAATTCCCATAAAACATAAAAAACATAAATATGGTTTTTCTTTCCACCACGCAGACCTTCTTTTCTGTTAGGGCTGTGAGGAGATCATAAATATCTGCTTTCATTCTAGATAAACCACAATTGTGCCATGGTCACCATTCACAGTTGGAAGCTGATTTACTACCACTACGAGACCTAGCATTGATTAAGGATGAACATTAAGGATTAATCATTTCAGGATGTTCAATCTGAAATAGCAGCTGTAAATTAAAATTTCAGCTTTAAACCCATATAGCCCTGTTGTTTTTAATCCTTCCCTCTAAGTAAACACTGCCTCTTACCCTGCTATTGAACCCATCAGCATTTTGAGTAATTTTGTAGAGTTGGGGAAACCTAAGCATGTTGTCCTGGGAGCACGATCGTTCAAAGATTCCCAAGGTGAAAGGAGGTAATGCTGTGAAAATCTAGAAAAAACAAAGGCAGTAATTAAAAATAACAGACCATTAACTTTATAAGCAAGTTGAAAAGGATACGTCATACTTGGAAAGAATCCCGACATTGTTAAAATCCACACCAACAGCTTTACTAAATTCAGTTGTGCTGAATCTAAATGAGATGCCCGAAGCAGACAAGTTTTTATCATATGATACAAGTGTCCCTTGACTTCCATTCAATGATAAAAATAAAAAAGAGGTAACCTATTTAACGACTACCGTACTTACAACTGTCATTCTAGATTCAATTACAGTAATAAATTGAGGACTACTTATAGTCTACTTCTATAGAAATTGTTTTATAAACAATACATATTAAATTAATTCATTTACTGTGTGCCTGTTAATAATTTCCAGACAAGTGGCTTGGGTTCATAGCAAAAGCAAAGAAGAGAGTAATAAAATTTAAGAAATGAATTACAAAAATTTAATATATTTTCAGAGTCCCTCTGTGGGGTGAAAAGCAATTTTGAAAATATGATAAACATACATGCATACATGCGTGCTTGAATTTTATAGTAATATTTAATCTATATGTTAGAATTAGTGAGTATTCTTGTGTTTAGTAGCAATCTCAGCTGTAAATTAGTCTTCAGACTGAATATGGAAATATTTTTATGGCTCAACATTTATACTGGCATTTGGGGAGATTACAGTTCGGATTAAGCTACTTACACTCCAAGTCATTTTTTTATGCATAGTGGTACTCTACATTCTAAGTTAATTTCTGTATTGTCATTCTGAGTAGGTTAGGCTAGGATTTGGCTTTTTCAAGGTCCCTTAATAGTTGTATAGTATTTTCTAAGATATCATAGCGTAACATATTTTTGAAACTAATGAATCTTTTTAATACTTAGTGATAATTTTTCAATTAAATTATGATTCAGAATCAGCATAGGATGATGTTAAGATTGAATTTTGGTATTCTGTAGAAGTTTATGTTAAGGTTCAGCTTCTTTGAGAAATATTTAATATCTGCTATTCTGATCAAGAACAGTTTTTTTTAATAATTACCATAGTTGTAGCCTTATATTTACATGGGATGAAGGCTGAGTGTGGAGAGAGCATTGTGTTAAATATTTAAAATGGCATTTCTGAGAGGTTAGGATTAAGGTTCTGCTTCCTTGACATTGGTGGAAAAATTTAATATGTGCTTTTATAACTGTGCATGCAGGATCTTTTAGGTTGAATATTTATACTGGCATTTACGTAAAGATAGGAATACATTAATGCTTCCTGGATGCTGACAGGAAAATCCAGTATGTGCATTCTGTGTATATGGTGCATCCTTGGATAAGGGATATGGAGATTAGTTACAGCGAATGAATGAATGGATGAATGAATGAATGAATCATTTGAAATTATATTAAAGTAAGAAATCAAATGAATCAGCAGAGAAATCAACCCAGATTTTTTCACTTGAGATGCAAATTATGAAACTCAGATTATCACACTTCATATTTACATTGTATTATATGTCGGACCTAGGTCTCTAGAGAAGCCTATAATGATTGAAAGAGGAAAGGAAAGAGAAGAGAATATCCAGCAGCAAAGTGGATGGACTCACTTATAGTAGTGATAGCAATAGCACTTAAGACTTATATACTGCTTCAAAGTGCTTTTACAGCCCGCTCTAAGTGGTTTACAGAGTCAGCATATTTCTCCCAACAATCTGGATCCCCATTTTACCGACCTCGAAAGGAAGGAAGGCTGAGTGAGCCTGTGAGAATCGAACTGCTGAACTGCAGGCAGCCAGCAGTCGGCAGAAATAGCCTGCAGTACTGCATTCTAACCATTTCACCAACCATGGTTTATGGTGATGAGTGCACCATTGGAAGATCTGAAATACTAGCTGGCAGACTGATTGTCATGAAGCAAATCTATCTTCTGTTGACACTAACAAGGTGGCACGTATTCAATCAAAACAATGTGAAATTTAAATTAAAGCTTGTATAGAGTGTTGTTTAAATATTTGTATTGCCATTTTGTAGGGAGGCAGATTAGGAGAAGAATTAGGCTTTCTTGAACTTGATAGGAAAATTGGGAATTGCATTAGATTCAGGATTATCTTTTATCATTAAAGATAACCTTATGTTTTAAGGTTTAGATGGAGGATGGGATTGAATATTTATTCTAATATATAGGGCAGTTAGAGTTAGGGTTCCTTGAGGTTAATGGTAATATTTACTAATCAGACTTGAGCATTTTTTATATTTTCTGGTAGATAAATTTATATTGAATATAGCAGGATACCAAATATCTGGATTGCCATTTGGGGCAGTTTAGTGTTAGTGTTAGGCTTCCTTTGTTTTAGAAAAATTGCATGAGTATTTTAGAATCAGGCAGTATTTTAATGTTTTATGGGATTTTTTTAAAAATTAGTGTTGAACTGAAATATAATTATGATGGTAAATGTTTATACTGGAAATTTGGTAGATTAGGCTTGAGATAGGCTTATTTGAGATTGATAACAACATTTCGTGGTTGACTTTCCTTGTCTAATCATGAATTAATCAAGCATGACAAAATGTCGTGTCTCCAGTGTCTTCTCCACTGAATGAGGTCACATCAACTAAATCAGATTGCTTATTAAATATTAAAATATTATTAAAACATTAGGATAACTATGTGATAATTATGTGACAACAGCTGACTCAGCTAGTAAAGATGAGCCTTCAGCATGTATAGTGACATATCAGAGAAAATGCACATCCTCTATTAAAATGCTCTCAAGAGTCAGTCCTCTAAGGAGTAGGCAAGCCATTGTTTGCCACTTCCATTCCAACTCTTGAAATCCATCCATCCGCCCAATTAGTTTTCCCCACTTCTGTGACAATTCCACTCTCAGGTGACCTCAATTGCGGCCGTTCCACGTGACTGCAGTCTCTGACCCTGGGAAAGGAGCCTATTCTGGTATATCTGAACTGTTTCCTACTTTAGAATTAAAGTAGAATTCTATTCTAAAGACAATTCCTGTTGGTCCCCTGTACGATTGTCAAGTTTGTTGAAAGTTGATGGGGCCCACTTTGAACAGGTTGGCCATAAATTGTGGAGGCATTTGCTAGGTTTAAAGAATTATTTAAATTTTTAAAAGGAATTATTTCACATCAGGAATAAAAGCAAAAGCTTTCTATTTTTGTTCAGGCCTACTAGCCAGCAAGCCAAGTGAAATAGCCGAGCGGAGGGGATCAGATGAAATAAACTGCAGAGACGTGAATGTCAGCCCCAGTTTGGCCTGTTATCCAGTGGAAGCAGGAGGGTGGGGAGAACACTTACCACATTGTAGAGCCCGATGCACCAGCGCTCAAATAAAATCTGCCCAGAGAATCCATTAACGAATGCAAACCAAAGCTGAAATAGAGAAAGGTTGCACAAAGCTTTAGATCAGTGTGACACAACATATTTCTACACACTGGAGAAGCACATGGAATGTGGACATCGTTTGGAAGCAGCTGCTGAGCAAATTCTGAAAATAAGCGCTCACAGTTGTTCTTCCTTAAATAGAGAATACTACAGAAGTGGTGGAACAATCTGTAGAATTTGCATCATTACACTAAAATAACAAACTTGTAAGCATATACAACGATTTGTCAGGGCTAGCAAATTCTTAGTGAGTATTCTTTAGCACTAGAAGCTAATCTGGTTTTAGCCACATAGCATGTAAAGCCTAAACCGCCTGCCAAGAAAAATAATCCTGTAAATACATGATACTACTCCAGTGGCCTACGTCTTACTTAGGTTCTCTCCCACCTTAGGATTTGAAATGGATGAAGAAGTTGAAAACACTATTTTAAACAAATATTGAAAATAACAACAACAAAATTCTGGTTCCAAACAGTGATCTGGGTGGCAAAGTCTGATGCTTCCAAGACTCCCTAGAGTTTCAGCATTGCTATGCAATATGAAGAATTAAAAATCAGAAGAAATCAAAGTCTGAAGCTATGCATTTTATGAACAATTGGCAATAAGCCAGTAGCACTGAATTCTGAGATATTTATACTGAATAGAAGAAAATTCCCTTGCATTTGTACAATTAGTTTGACAGTTTTGTAGATATGACTACAGTATTACTTAAATACATATAAAACGAACACAATCCAAAGTTGCACAAGTAGAGATAAGTTTCCAGTCCACTTCTGGAAACCTTCTGCAGCAGTACTGGGTGAGGTTGGAGGGGGACAGAATTGTGGTGTAGGAGTAGGAAGAATCTCATCCAAAGATGTCTGTTTTGCTTTCAAAATGGTTTAGTTAAATATAATATATTATGCCTAATTAATTTTTGCAATTAAAATCACACTTATCTTATTTTTGGGAATAGGAAATTGCACAACTGTATAAATTTACTTATTTATTGAAATTTAGATCCACTGAATGGCTATTTTGTTTTTTTAAAAAGGATTACTTTCCATATTAAATTATGGAATTATTTTAAAAACTATGCTAGACATTATGTCAGAAGGGCATAGTTACATGTCAGGTATTATGAGCCAAAAGCTGAAACCTGACTTTTGCCAAGTAATCAATGGATTTTTCCCTCTCTGTCCCACTCTGGAGCCTTTTCAGATACCGTAAATAAATAATAAAACAAATAAATGTGCTTTTGTTTCCATCCTTGGTTAATACACCCAAGTGCTGAATTTTGAGTAGAATTCATTGGCCTTGATTGCCAAAAGCTTTGACTTTGATCCCAAAGTTCCCATTTGCAAATGCAGTAGCAATAATACTGTACAGAAATGGTAAATCAATTAGTGTAAATCTAATATTTTAACCAGTGGTTTCCTGCTGTAGACATGCAATAGAATTGAGATGAATTCTAAGATCTGCTGAAATGAAATGATTTACATATTGTGAATTTGATTTCCCCAGATTTCTTTCAACCCTTCCATTCTATGATTCTGTAATGAAAATAAATATAGAATATACTTAATAATAATTGTCTAACTGATAGTGGTTATCAGACAAAACCATTTGGAGATATAATCTTTCTTTACACTGACAAGCTAATTAACCCATATAGCATGGTACTCACCCACCCAAGCCATTGTCTTAAGCCACAGGAGACAGATATATTATATCTTAAACTGTAGCTCAGTTTCTTCACAGTTTAAGGCATATCTGTCTCCTGTGGCTTAAATAACCCACCTGAAGTTCAGTGGCTGTGTCCTACAAAATCAATATGTTCTTCCAGATTTCTTTTTTAATTATTCCATGTCTGACATCAGATTTAATCTGGGAACAAGTATATTGATAGAGACAAACAGGTAGATTGAGAACTAGACATACTCTGAAATTATATCTAACTTCAATCTTCTGAATGATCTATTTTAAGTCTAAGTTTAATATATATATATACATAATATTCCCAGAATGATGGGGAAACTCCCACGCGCCCAAATCAGTTATCTCCCTTCTTCTCAAGGGTCTTGACTTTAACAAGAATTGCTAAAACTATGCAGGCCAGCAACTGACCATAGTTGACTCAGACTTGGTGAATCTAATGGAAAGCCTGCCAAGCATAGCTCTGTGTGCCAAGCCCCTGGGGAGGGGCTGCAGAGTGCAGACCACAGCTATGAGCAAAAGCATCCAGAGTTATTAAACGTCTTTTCTTATCTGAGAAAAAAAAATCCTTCTTAAATTTTATTTTGTTCCATTAACTATTTATCGCCTGCTGGCTAGCCTGCCTATCAAAATGGCCAACCTCATTATCTGTAAAATAGTTGCAGAAAAGAAAATTCTGAAGGTTCGTTGAAAAGACATTCAAATTCAAGTACAGTCAGATTTAAAGCTGAAAATCCAAAGGTGGCAGGAAGGGAGAAATATGAATGAGACAGGGGAAGGCCATTCCCAGGGAAGGTGGCTCTGGTTCCCACATTCAACCCAAGAGCTGTAGCTTTGGCAGCCCTGTACTGCAGCTGTTTATTTATTAATTTCTATTTATTTATCACATTTATATAGCTGCCAACTCATGAACAGTGACGCTGGGTGGTGCACAACAGTAGTGTGTGTGCATGTGTGTGTAGAAAAAAAAATAGCAATAGCACTTAGACTTATATACAACTTTACCGTGCTTTTTACAGCCCTTTCTAAGTGGTTTACAGAATCAGCATATTGCCTCCAACAATTTGGGTCCTCATTTTACCCACCTCGGAAGAATGGAAGGCTGAGTCAACCTTGAG
>JANHFK010006555.1:169672-179945 GCA_036250565.1 Sibynophis collaris
GGGGCCACCCAGAGGTGATATTCCGCTACCTCAGAATTACAGGGTTCTGTGTGCGTCCCATTTTATGGGAAACGAGCCTTAAACAGTTGTAGTGTAGATAGAACCGTGTAGATAGAACCTTGTAATTTTGCTATTTGTGGCGAATCTATTTAGACATTTTACGAAATAAGTTGTTAAAAAATTAAGTCATGGTAGGACCTTAACGCTCTTAACTCATTTGCAACAAAAGTGTCAGATAGAACCCTGTTAATTCTGAGGTAGCGAAATGTCTTTTGATTTGGGGGCAGAAGCGTACTTCTTTTTGACGTAGTCTGGAGGCTTTTAGGAAGCGACTGGACAGCCATTTATAAAATATTGTATAGGTCTCCTGCGAGAGTAGGGGGTTGGACTAGATGGCCTCCAAGGTCCCTTTCAACACTGTTACTCTCGCTGATGTGTCCTTTTGGGGATAGAAGGAGGAAGCGGAGAAGGAGCCAGAGACATAGCAGGGATGGTTTGCGGAGGGGAAAAGGCTGCAAAGCAACTTTGAGGCCTAAGGTTTTTACCTGCCATTGCTTGCAGTGTGGGGAAGGCGTGATAGGTCTTGGTATCCAGCTGGCAGAGGCGGCGCCCAAAGGCCAGGCAGAGGTGTTGAATCATGTTGGTGATGCGGGACAAGTGGTTGTTGGAGGTGCAGATAAAGGAGAAGAGGCACTCCACCGGGTCCTGCCGCAGCACTCGGACACCTGGAGGAAGAAAGAGTCACTAGGTATTTTTCTGCCATCTGTTTTTCTGTGTTTCTAGATTTCCTATCACTTAGTCACGTACTTTTATGTTTAAGCGAAGGAATTTAGTTTTCCTTGGTGCTGAATTATACAGTGGTTTCTGATTTCTGGATTTTCATGGTACTAGCAGTAAGCGGAGAGAGATCCCTGGGCAAGAATTTTTAATTTAATTTTATTTAACCTTTATACCGCCCTTCTCCTTTGGGGGGACTCAGGGCGGTTCACAGTCAAATTAAAACATATAAATTACAAAAAATAAAATACTTAAAAGAATTAAATCGGACTGTTCCCTATTAAAAACAATTTTTAAAAACCCATTTAAAACCCAAAACCCCGATTATTCTAAAACCCCAATTATTTAAACCCAAGCGAGGAGGTCGTGAGGTAACTGATGTCGTTATGCAAGGCCAGCCGCTTTGAACAGATGGGTCTTCAAGGCCCGGCGGAAGAGGCGTAGGTCTGTCGTTATTCTTAGTTCAGGGGGTAGGTCATTCCTGAGGTTAGGCGCCGCCACAGAGAAGGCTCTTCCCCTCGGGGTCGCCAGCCGGCAAAGTCTCACCAATAAAGGAGAATATTTGTAGCTCGGGGTTAAAATGAGGGGTCCTTGGTGCTCTCTGAGGTTGGTTATTTTCTTGCAGATGTTTCATTACCCAACTAGGTAACATCATCAGGGCAGTATTTTATTATCTGCAGTGCAGGTAATAAAATATCTGTAAGAAAACAACCAAGCTCAGAGAGCACCAAGGGCCCCTCAAAAAAGCCTCACTTTGGAGTCACTTGTCTGTCCATTTTCAAATCTCCCCCTGCCAGACAAGGGCAATGTTTGTTCCCTAAAATGCATAAAAATAAAGACATTTAAGAATTCGAATTCTGCACTCTTGATATAGGATACAGCTTTGCCGCTGGCCAGTTACTCTCAACTAAATAAAATGTCACTTTGTTCTAATTCCTGAAAACAAGTGCTCATACACAAATTAGGATATTGTACTATCTCTTCATCATGTAAAAAAAAAATCGATATACCCTGTTTCTCCGAAAATAAGACATCCCCTGATAATAAGCCCAATTGGGCTTTTGAGCATATGTGCTAAAATAAGCCCTCCCTGAAAATAAGCCCTCCCCGAAAATATTTAAAGGCATGCGCAGCCGGTCCCCACCATTTTCTCTGGTTAGGGTTATGGAGACAGAGCTGGAAATCAGGCAAGACGGCAAGAGGAGCCCTGTCTTGCTCCATGCACCCCAAATAATAAGACCTCACCAAAAATAAGGCCAAGTGCTTACTTTGGGCTTCAAAAAAATATAAGATAGGGTCTTATTTGGGGGCGAAACACAGCATTTTTATCGTAGCAGTACATCATTCTCCAGTGCTAGTTTGCCTACCTGGGAATTTAACACCTACTTCCCGGAAATGTGAGTCAACATAAGACCAACCCTGGTATAATGCAGATACATTTACATGTAGCTGGAAATAGTCCTGGAGGATCTGAGAAGGAGTGAACCCATCGGTTCCTCGAGCCAGCTCTCCAGGCAAATGGCTGCCCGGACGTTCGCTTGTCCCAGGACGATTCGGTTCTGGCTGCGTTTGCTTCCTGCTCTTCTTCAGGGGTGGTTCGGAGAGGCCTTCCTCCTCTCTGCCACCATCCTCCTTTTCCTCCTCATGCACGGTGTACCAGAGGTGTTCCTCAGACTGAGTGAGAGTCCAGACTCGTCCGGCCAACACGCCAGTCCAGTATCCAGGGCTGGTTTCAGACCACCTGAGAAAAATCAAAGGCTTGGTTAAGCAGCCTCTAACGACTCACCTAAAAAGGCTACCTAGATCCTTCAGTCAATACAGGTAATCTTTGACGTACAACCGCATTAAAAAGTGAATTATGGCCAATTTCACACTTATGACCATTGAAACATCCCCCATGATCACGCAATCAAAATTCGGATGCTTGGCAACTGACTCATATTTATGACGGTGGCCGTCTCCCAGTGTCATGGGATCCCCGATCTTCTGACAAGCAAAATCAATGAGGAAGCCAGATTCACTTAACAACCATCTGACTAACTGAACAATTACAGAGATTCACTTAACTACGGTGGCAAGGAAGGTTGTAAAATGGGGCAAAAATTCACTTCGCTGTCTCACTTAGCGAAAGGAAAGGTTGGGCTCAATTGTGTTTGCAAGTCAAGGACTACCTGTATGTAGATATTGTTTATGTCTATTGATGGCTGATTTGTTGGGGCGCCAGGCTTCCAGGCATTCTCTAATGTTCTTGGACTTGGCTTCTTCTAGGATGGTCACAGTTTCCCAGTTGAAACTATGACTGAATCTGTCCATGTGTTTTGAGATTCAGGAGTTTTCATTATGTCTTCTGAATGCTAGTTGGTGTCCATTGAGAATGCTAAAACACTATGCCCAGATTTGCTATAGTGTGGTATGTCCAGGTCTTGGAAAGCATCTTCACTTTTAAGTATTAATAATTATATTAGATTGCACAGTGGTACTGCTAATTGATCTTAGGAGCCAAGCTAATGAAAACAGTAGGCCTCGTAACTTCTAAGCATGCAAAATGGGGAAAGAAAAAATGGAAGCTTCTTATAGCTACAGTAGTGAGTTTGTTTTTCAACTAACTTGATAGCTTCTCTGACAGCTGCTCTCCAATCAACTCTGATCAACTATCTGAACTGTTTGAGCAAATAACCAGTGATCAGAAGCTGGGTCTGCTTTCTACTGTTAAGCTACTCCCTTCCCCAAACATCGCTTCTAAAGTTATAAAAGTTTGTATTATTTCCTGCCTTTTATCCATAGAGCACTCAAAGGTAAACAAGCTAAATTGTTATCGACTAACATGCAATTACCTTTATTAGTGGTGCAATTAAAACAAGGTACAGGATTAATCCTTTTATTGAAAACAGAAGGAGAAATAAATTTATTTCTGGAAGAAAAACAGTTCGTTGCCTGTAACTGACCAAGGAGAAGCTCCTTTCTCATATATCTTACAATTGGACCTCTGAGGATACAGACAACCTTAATGGTATTTATTATTTTAAAGCCTTAGGTAAGGCCACACCTGGAATACTGCATCTAGGTTTGGTCACCACATTATAAAAAAGATGTTGAGACTTTGGAAAAAGTGCAAAGAAGAGCAATTAAGATGATTAAAGGCCTGGAAACAAAAACATATGAAGAAGAATGGTTGCAGGAATTGGGTATGGCCAGTCTAGAGAAAAGAATTAGGGGTGACATGATAGCAGTATTCCAATATTTGAGGTGCTGCAACAAAGAAGAGGAGGGGTAAACTTATTTTTCAAAGCACAATGGATGGAAACTAATCAAGGAGAGAAGCAACCTGGCAATTAAGGAGAAACTTCCTAACAATGAAGACAATTAATGGAACAGCTTGCCTTTAGAAGTGGTGGGTGCTCCATCACTGGAGATTTTTAAGAAGAAACTGGACAGCTACCTATCTGAAATTGTATATGGTCTCCTGCTTGAACAGGGCGTTGGACTACAAGGTCCTTTCCAGCTCTATTCTGATTTTAGCCTCAAAATATACAGATATAATGAAATTCATCTTCAGACTAAATTTTGTTAAAGTCTCTAAAGAATTTCAGATTGTGGATGAAATTCAATGTAATGCAATTTGTCACTTTAGAGAAACAGTCTCAAAGGTATTTTTTTTCAAAAGGCAACTGGACAGTGCTGTGGGAATTAGGCGTTTAGCAGAGTGAAAAAATATCTTTGTGCCTAATTGTTTTGGCATGCAATGCCCTATAGCGGCATCCTGAGGGGAAAAGTTGAAATGGTTTATGTCCAGGATGTGAGAGGTCTGTAGATATTGTCTCAGCCCTCTTTTTGGCTCGTTGCTGTATACAGGTCCTCAATGGAAGGCAGGCTGGTTACAATTCTGTATTCCTAACTATCTGTTGAAATCTGTACCTGTCCTGTTTGGTTGCAGATTTCACCTGATCCAGGAGATTTTTTTTCATAGATCTGTAAGTGATTTATGAAGTCCTTGGTGCTAGTTGGACAATGAAGCATCTGCAAGGAAGCACCCAAGCTCAGAGAGTAACAAGGACTCCCCACTTCAACCCGTTAGCAAAATGCAAGTGGTAGCCATTCCTTCCTCCCCCCCCCCAAAAAAATCTAAGGAGTGCCGTCCCCCTCTTTGCAAAAAGAAATATGATTTTTTTTCCCATCCTTCTTACAAGTGGTAAAGCTAAAGGAATCCCTGCGGATTTTACTTCACTTGCCCCTATCAAGTACTACTACTAGGGGGCGGTGCTCATCTTCCTTTCTCTTACAAATGGGGGGATGAACCAAAATAATAATAATAATGAATTTTTAAAAAAGGATTGGTGGTTGTGGATGATGGAAAAAGCTGGCAGGAGCATCGCTTGCACAAGCAGAATATTATGCATCATTACGAAGAGAGCCTGGTCAACATCTCTCGCTCTCCCACCCATCCACCCCCGTTTATTCCCTCTCGAGCCTGGGGGGGGGTGGGTGCTTTTATGCATGCATTCAAAGCGCTTGCTTCCTTCATCACCGGGCCTCCATTGCATCCCCCAAAACTGCACAAAACTCTGGGGCGTAGCCAAGGGGAAAGCAAGGCAGCAAACCCAGAGAAGGGCAAGTTAAAAAAAAAAAGACTGCTGAGGAGAAGCCGCCCAAGGGCGACGGCGATGCAAAGAAAGAAAGGAAGGAAGAAAGAAAGAAAGAAAGAAAGAAAGAGAAAAAGGGCCAAGGGGCGAATTCAAAGGGAATGCTTTTGGGAGGGGAAAAGGTTGCAATTCCTGGCTGGGAGCCGCCAGGGGGCGCACTAACCGGAAGGTCTGCCCGCCACAGAGTACCAGGTCGAGGCGGAGTTCGGTGCGCGGGCAAGGCAGGGAGCGCCAGGGAGTCGCTCGAGGCAGCTGCGTCGGCCGGGGGTTCATGTTGTTCCTTCTGCTGTCCTCTGTCCTTGGGGATGAGCGCGCTCCGGCCGCAGCTCTCGCTTGCACCAGTTTGGCGCAAAACCCGTACCTCCGAGTCCGTAAAATCACCATAGAGAACGGCCCCTGGATTTAGAGGTGGGGCCGCGCAGGGGTAGAGCGGGGCAAGCGCTTTCCGCTCTAGGCTGCGAGAGGAGGTCTTTGTGGTCTGTTTGGGCGGAAGCCCGGGTCTTTTAGGCACAAGGACCAATTCTAAGGCTGGCTAGGCATGAAAAGGGTCTCGTTGTAACGTTGCAAGGCGAATGGGAAAGGACGGAAGCGGCCCTTTCAGGGGAGAACGGAAATGGAGCTGCCATTACCCGGGCTGCCAAAATCAGGATAATGTTCCTTGAACTGGATACTCTTTGCTATAATCGTAGTTTAAATATCTAGCAAGAGTTCCAGGCAGAAAACATTTTTTTTTTAAAAAAAAGGCATAATGCAAACATCCTTTCAATTATTCTTTCTTTTCTTGTCAGGCAAGGTGAATCTGGGTGGTGAAGACATTTTAAAACAATATAAATAACAACAACAACAACAACAACAATAATAATAAAGGCTGCCAAGAATTAAAAAAAAACTCAGAATAACAATGACCCTAATCCAGGCTGGTCAGGTCTGGATTAGGGGCATTGATGTTATTGTGAGATTTTTAAAATTCTTGGCAGCCTTTTTTGTTGTTGTTTTATTATAGTTATTTATATTGTTTTAAAACCTCTTCCCCACCCAATTTCACCTTGACAAGCCATATGCATTAACATGCGGTGATATTTAAGCTATTGATAAAACACATTTCAAGGTGATCACCCCCTTAATCCCTCCTGTAAAAAGTGCAGGAAGACACTTAAACACTTGATTTTAGAGTATTTGATCTTAACAATAATAAAAAAGCTAGATTTCTACTACTTTTAGCTGGTTAGCTGCTAAAATCCACATTAAGAATAATAGGGTCATATCAAATAAATATGCTGGGCATTGAAGCAGAAACTGGAATTCATTCCATGGTATAACATTTGAAGTCTAGATTCTTGTAAGTAATGCATTTTCTTTAAATTGCCCAATTTGATAAAATTAGTGGGAATATAATCCACAATTTAAAATCATTTTCACATCCAAATATACATTTCATTAAAAATTACTATAATTTAAATAAGATATTCATTTGAACCTTGGGTATCATAATTAACCATTTCCAAGGCCAGCTTTATAATATTTTATACTAAAATAGTATGCAAATAGTGTGGAATCAGAGCTCTTACCAAGTTTTTTTTTAAACTTTTTACGCTTGTGAGGATTTTTTGTTTTTCAAAGACTGCATAGAAGATAACTGTACAAACTGCTTTATTGTGGTAGATGCTTTTCCTAATAATACTTGCCCTGGATTAACTCCATCCTAGATTATTTAAATTGATGTAGTCATGTAATAATGATAGTTATTCCTTATAGCAAGTAAGTCTTAAAATTTTACAGTAGCATACTATTTTTGCCTTCCTCCAAAAGTTCTTGTATATCTTGGAATTAGGTGCTGCCTCAATGTGGTTTCTCTTTTTCTGGCTGCTACCAAACTCCAGCCCAAAGTGACAGGCAGGAATCACCCCACAATAGGTTAAATGTCTATGGAGATGCTCAATCATCCAGGTCATGGTTATCCCAAAGGGGCTTTTCGAAAGACAACTGGACCACAGTGGGTTGCTTACAAACACTTGTAATCCTGGCAGTTGATTGATTGCCCGTTCCCCTACCTCCTGTAGTAATTGTACACTTCCGAACATCACTTCCTGCTTCATTGCTTGCTTGTTGTCTTATCCTCCACCATTTCTAACACACCCTATCTTTTGTAGGCTAAGAACCTGCGTGGGGTGAAGCTGCCTATGGATGTTGGCAGGGTGCTAAAAATGTCAAGATACGGTTCAGTTAGCTAGACACCTGAAATATCAGTGTGTATGCTCGTGAGTAAACTACATAGGCCGCAGTGATGGCTAACCTTTTTGCCATTGAGTGCTAAAAGCGGAGGGAGTGTGGGAGGTTCGCACATTTGCGTGCCCACACCCATAATTCAATGCATCCCATGTTCCCCCCGCTTTTGGCACGCAATGGCACGGTGGGCCTGGTAGGCCCGTTTTTCGCCCTCCCCAGGTTCCAGAGGCTTTCTAGGAGCCTGAGGAGGGCGAAAATAGCCCGTTTGCCGACTTCCAGTGGGATTGGAAGGCCCATTTTTCGCTCTCCCCAGGCTCCAGAGGCTTTCTAAGAGTCTGGGGAAGGCGAAAACGACCTTTCCCACCCACTCTGGAGGCTGGAAACAGCCTGTTTCCCGACTTCCGGTGGGCCCGGAAGGCTCAAAATCAGCTGGCCGGACCGCGCATGTGCACTGCAGCTGAGCTGGGGCAACGTTCGCATGCCCACCAATATGGCTCCCCATGCCACCATAGGTTTGCCATCACGGGGATAGGAGCCTCCTCTCCTGCACACACTCTGAACAAGACCAACTATTGGCCTGAAATTGGTTGTTGAATAAAATGCTGTTGCTGCTGTTTGCATTTTTACCACACACAGACGCAAACACCTACTGTGTATTTTTCTCATAGCTCAGCATCAATATAATCAGCGCTGAGGAAACAGCAGATTAGGGTAGTAACAAGGTGACTGATTAAGCTGTCCAGCATCTGTAAACAGAATGAATGTATCGGAGAATGACAAAAGGTTTCGAGAGATGGAAGGACGTAGACTCTCACTTCTCTCACTTCTGACCTGTGCAGAAATCCAAATAACAGAAATACAAGAGTTAGAAGGGACCTTGGAGATCTTCACAGCTCTTTAATTATCAAGTTTATTTTGAATCTTGTTTCTGTCTTAAAGGATATTAGCAGTGTGTGTAACCCAAGTTTTCATCTGCACAATGCCCTCTTCATTCAAATAATAGTTTTGTGGTTTGGGGCAGATGAAATCACAGGTAGACGGCATGTGAACATCATTTTTTGTTTCTGTTTCAGATCAAGGAAAAAGTTTCAAATATGTAATGGGTTTATTGCTTTTATTGTTTATTTTATTTATATTGTGCCTTTATTGTTTTTAAAAATGACTCAAGAGGGCAAATATGCCTAATGCTCCTTCTTCCTCCTATTTTCCCCACAACTTCAAAACTCTGAGGTGAATTGGGCTGAAAGAGGCTTTCATGCATGAGGCGAGACTAGAACTCCCAGTCTCCTGGTGATTGGCCCAAAGTCACCCAGTTGGCTTTCATGCATAAGGCGGGACTAGAAGTCTAAATCTCCTGGTGATTGGCCCAACGTCACCCAGCTGGCTTTCATGCATAAGGCAGCACTAGAACTCCCAGTCTCCTGGTGATTGGCCCAAAGTCACCCAGTTGGCTTTCATGCCTAAGGCAGCACTAGAACTCTAAATCTCCTGGTGATTGGCCCAGAGTCACCCAGCTGGCATTCCTGCCTAAGGCAGGACTAGAACTCCCAGTCTCCTGGTGATTGGCCCAAAGTCACCCAGCTGGCTTTCATGCATAAGGCGGGACTAGAAGTCTAAATCTCCTGGTGATTGGCCTAAAGTCACCCAGTTGGCTTTCATGCCTAAGGCAGCACTAGAACTCTAAATCTCCTGGTGATTGGCCCAAAGTCACCCAGCTGGCTTTCATGCCTAAGGCAGCACTAGAACTCCCAGTCTCCTGGTTTTTAGCCTGATGCCTTAACCACTAAACCAAACTGGTTTAACTGTTTTCACCTTTAACTGGGAACATACAGTAATGTGTGTTGTTGTAAACATGCATCCCTATTTACAACAAGATGCGATTTCCATCTCATTGGTAAAACCCACATCTTGAATAAGGATTTCAAATGAATAATTCCAGGCTGCGAAAAGATGAAAATATCTTCAGGTATCACCTTGTCCTCTTGCTTAATTGCTGTGACATTAGAGCCGGTCCAACAACCTGCTCTTCCACTTCATTTGCATGCCGGGAGCATTCCTGTTTGATGAGCTACCATTAGGCAGATTGGAGAACTGCTGTCAATTAATTATCTGTAGATTCAACACTGTGGCTTGCTTTATGATTAGGCGATTGTATGCTTAGCATTTTTATTAAAGAAGTCCCGGGTTTTTTTTAAAAAAAACCTCTGCTAGATTTACTAGAAATTTTAATACCCAAAAATATTTTTGTTAAAAAACAACAACAACCCATAAACTTTTAAAATGTAAAATGGCTCTACAGAAAACAGAAGAACTGAAAATAAGTTTTCCATTATCCTTTTCTGAAATATAGGTATTCCTGATTTTAATTCAGGTTGAATCTTTCTTTTTAAAAGGATGCATTGGGTATGTTAATGGAGATAAATAATTCAGGGTGGCGAACATACATAATACTCCTCCTTCCTCCTATTTTCTCCATAATGCCAACCTTGTGCGGTGAGTTGGGCTGAGAGAGAGTTATTGGGCCAAAGTCACCCAGCTGGTGTTATTTATTTATTATTTATTTATTTTATTAAATTTATACCCCGCCCTTCTCCCTTGCGGGACTCAGGGCGGCTTACAGTCAACTATAA
>JANHFK010006559.1:8222-19377 GCA_036250565.1 Sibynophis collaris
TGTTAGATAACCATCTGTCTGAAGAGGTGTAGGGTTTCCTGCCTAGGCAGGGGGTTGGACTAGAAGACCTCCAAGAATAACAACTCTGTTATTCTATATTCTATATTATTCTAATACATGAGAAAGGGATGTCTGTTTGCCTGTGTGTGTATGAGAGAGGGAGAGAGGGAGAGAGAGAAAGGGAGGGAAGGAGAGAGAGAGAGAATTAACAAAATATTTTATTGCATAAACTAGAATAGCTAATTAGAAGACAGCCTGCAGTACTATCATTATATGGACATTTGGACTAAAAAAAAGGACAATTGAATTTACTCCTGTACTTGAGTGGATTTCCATTCCTACAGCAGGTTTTTTTTCCCCTAGCTGTCCTCCCCCCTCTTCCCCCTCCTCTGGTGCATCTTTTAAATGTACTCTGTATAATCTAGTAACTTTCCGGAACAGTTTTGAGGTCATGCAACAAAATTCAAGGGAGTGGTTACTGTAATTCTTCTGGTAACTGCTATTTTATGAGAAGGTGGACCAAATAAAATAAGATGCAACCCACTGGCTTATATAATATGCTAGACCTTAATTCAGATTGACAAAACACTGTTGAGTTTATATAATTTAACAGAATAACAGAGTTGGAAGGGACCTAGTCCTACCCCTCTGCTCAGGCAGGAAACTCTATACCATTTCAGACAAATATCATTCTTTATCGCATAAAACATAGTGCCGTATGCTTTAACACGATGGTCTGGCTCCTACAATATGATGAAATAATCGAACATTTCTCCAAACAGTTTATAAATTATAAACTGCTAGTTTGTTATATTGTGTAACCCTGATTAGTATGACGTTCAGATTACTTGTAATGATTGGAAAAGGGTACAAAAAAACGCTTGAATGGAATTAAACTTGGATTCATACATAGGAGCAGAATAGCAGAAGCTTTTAGTATTGTTTGTTGCAAAGTCTGTTAAACAAGTACAGCTTGCAGGCATGCCTGAGTAATCCTAAACTGTTTGATCAGAGTGCTCTGTTGCTAAATACTTGGCTTTTAGGTAATTCACAATGTCTTGCACTGCTCCATTAGAACACATCTTCATTTCCAAATGCAATAGAGTCAACATATTCTCCTTGGAACTATAGGGGTGTGCAAACAAATTGTAACCCATTTCTTAAATGGCTTTTATATGCTAGGCTTCAATGCCTGAAAAGCTGCTTTATTAGGATTCAAGGTAGTCTCTCTTGAGACTGTGATATCTGGAATGACCTCTATACTCTGAGGAGGTGCATTGGCAGGAAGTTCAAAGAAAAGCTTTGCTGCCTCTAGCAGAGCTTGCTCACTTCCCCAAAGAATAAATAATGAGATGGGATTGCCTTTTTATATCGCTCCTGAGGCCTTGGCAGTGTATTATATTTTCTATAGCTGTAATTGACACCGTATGTTTCAAAGACGAGTTCACCACAGAAGTAGCACTGAAATAAAATGTTTTCAGGGAAGTTTCTGCTAGCTACTTAGCTGGAAGGTTTTTATTGCATTTCAGAGTTTTGTGAATGTGAACTTTGATCCTTTTATGAAATCCCATTTAATTTTTCGAAACCTCTTAGTTTCTATCTTCAGAAGTCTTTTTTGTCAATGTTCTAGCTAGCCGGTAATAATTCATGCTGGACTCCCTGATGATTATCATTCATTTTAAAATTTGCTTAACAATATTGCATTGTGGAGCAAGCTCTTTGCTAGGCCTTCTGCAGAACACAAAATGAAACGCCAGAACAATTCTTCTGCCATTCTTTTATATTAGGAATATGCCATGCCAGTCAGCTCAAGGGTTCCACTAGGTTTTGCATGCCACATTAAGAATCACAATTCAAAAGTGGCTGGGGCCAGTGTATGAGATTTGATGAAACTTTGATTTTTTTAAAAGTTAAAGCAATTGCCATAAGCCATTTAGTTCATTAAAAGTTTTCCCAACACAGAGATGTTTAAAACAAACAAACATACATACATTATGAGCCTCTGCCTCTCTGGATTATTCTGGAAATAGCTAGAAGGATTCTGGAGGCAATACAGTAATGGGCTATAGTTTTATGATACTAATTTAGGTTTTTCTCTATCATTCAGAGTTGTGTAATTTGGATTATAGTTCCTCAGTCTTTTTTAACTTTTGTATCATTAAATTGATTTTGCTCTGCTTTCTAGTAACATAAAATTACTTCCTTGTTCTTGTAATGGGTAGAAGTAATAATTTGAAGAACAGGAGGAAGAGTTCTAACCAAGACAATGGTCAGATAAAAGAAATGAGTCTAGGGCAGAAATGCAATTTGAGAAAGCATCTCAGATGGCACCCTCCCTAGTTTCCACAAAGATATAGGAAAGGAGGAGAAGCATATTCATACTTGCAAGATTGTTACTTTTTAATAATAAAATAATAAAAAGCAGTATTAGCATTCATGACTTTGGTTTTCTAATCTGGTGTATTTTGGAAAGTTTATATTGTGTCTGTCATTGGCAAAATGCACTGAAGATAGACAATTGAATCTTACTAATTCATCCAGCAACACTTTCATCTACTTGTGCAAGTTTTTCATCATTTAAAAAAAATGTACAATCATTTCACATAATTTTTCCTATCGGCAAATCAGCCTTGGTCTTTACTGAATTAATTTTTAGGTCCATACACTTTGAATCATACAATCTATCTAACATTGCAAATGTTACAAATCGCAAGATGGGAAAGAGGGATGGGGGAAAAAATTAAAACATAAAATGCTAGTAGAAAAGTAAAGAGTGTATGTGATCCAGAAAAATGAAAGTGGTATGTGTGAGAAGGTATTCTTGTCTGCTTGTAATATGGTAGTGAGAGTAGAGTAAATCAGGAGAAACATAAAAGTAAGGTGAATGTAATGGAAATGAGCAGATTATGGGTGAATGTCTATTTAATATAGTAAATTCTCATTGCAGTAGTATAATGATTTAGAAAGAAGAAGTCAGGAATCTGTAAATAACTAATGTGGTTGACAGCTGGAAAGCTGACTCCAGGTCTTAATGTTTTAATAACCAGTCCCTCTTTATTCAGGAATCAATATGGTTGAATTGTCCAAGGCTGATCAGTTTGGGTAATATACTATTTTATTCTTTTTAGGAAATAGAAAAATTGAGAGAAGAAATTGACAATGCCAGAGAGCTTCAGGCGCAAAGAGACTCTTTAACTCAGAAATTACAAGTAAGTAACAGTGGTGGGAGATCTGTGTATGTCTACTTTAGCAATATAGATCACTCATAGGCTAGTAGATGACAAGTTTTAAAGCCTCATTCACCCATAGATAGTATCTTCATATCTTCAGTTTTGTACTAGTAGAGCAGCAAGGTGCACAACATAGCCTATTCTTCCATTCGGATATCCAAAATTTCCATGTCAGACTGTTCCTCACCTCCTGTCTTACTTATTCTGCAAGTTTCCTGTCAAAATGGAACTTGACCTAATGTCTGTCAGACTTCATATACAGATTCAGCACTAAATCACAGCAAACACTCAAAGATGACTAACTAGCTAGAATCTTTTATTGAAGACAAAAAAGATGCCCACTCCAATTTGAAGAAGTCAGAGTGGCAAGTGAGTGGGCAGGCAGGCCAGATATATAAAATCTGCACTCCCAAGTTTAAACTCAAGGCTTTTTCTTATGCTTCCAAGTTAATGGATATTTGACTATTCTCTTGATGACTTGAGAATCAGCCAAACTATTTCCCTCTTACACTGGCAGCTTCAATTACTTGCTCTTTAGTAAGGAGGATGAAAAGATAAAGGCAAGGCATGACCAAGAGTCCTGCAAAGGAGAAAGGGCGGTATACAAATTAAATTTGAATTTGAATTTGAATTTGAAGAGTATTTGTGAGCATATGGTGAAGAGAATGGAAGGGTTAACTCCAGGCATCATTTGATGCTGACAAGGAGATGGATTGTTCTGTTTCGTTTCAGCAGCTTTATGAAAGACGAAATGGCAAACGGTTTTAATCCATGTTTCTCATAAGAACTAAAGAAGGCTTAGTACTCCTTGTGTGAAAAGTTTTATGTAAGCATTTAATAATAGCTGATCTGTTCAGAGGAAAGTAAAGAGATACCAAAGAGTTTTTATGCCAAACACAAGTTTATGAAGTCACCATATTGTGTCTAATAATAACTCCATGAAATTGAACTTAACTTGAGGGAGATTGACCTTTCATTCATGCTGATTAAAAATTACATGGTTCAGTTTATGGTGAAATGCTGTTATTACTCCAAGACTTGCTTTTTCATGGTAGACAACTCAGATATTACAGGAAGCTAACATTAATTTTTACTCATAGCAATTACCCTGTATAACGATACTGTCATATCCTGGAGTTTTGTTTGCAGATTCTTATATATTACATTCCTTAATGATTTGTAGACATAGATTGTTTACATCTCTTTGGCTAAAGCTAGATTTTGCCATTTATTCTCACAATTGATGTTTTACAATTGCCTGGACAAGCTACTTATGTAATGAGTGAAGAATTTATGCCCAATTACAAATAACATGCATATTGCATAGTCAGTTGTTGTAGCTGTTTATTTATTGATATAAGTATCAATTTATTATCTTGAAGAAGTTAATGATAACATTTATAGATGTGAGAAGAAAGATTTTGCAACACTATACTTGTTTTGAATATCACTTAGTGGGGAATGATTAAAATATATATATGCTAACTTTAAAAAAAATAAAATACACTAAATCTTATTGAGGAAGCAGTTCATACACATTTAATATGTATTGACTTCTTAATTGTATCAGAAACACTGATAAAGATGGATCCCCTTCAAATTATGTTCTCTATGATATAACATCCATGGTGGTCTATCTCAGCAGATATGGGGATATGTGCCCTGCTCAGTAGTAATGACACCATCCATTAACTATATACGGACTCCCTGACACTGAGGTAGGCACTAGAGTTTCCTTCACTTTTGTCGCTACCCAGTTTTGGTGGTAGTATAATTTGTTACCAAAGTTAAATAGAAATCTTCATAAAAATTGTTATTAACCAGGATACTAAGTACTTAAAATTACATGTTCTTCAGAATGGAATCAAATAATTACAAAATTGAGTGATTTGTTTATGTGTATTTATGAATCAGATCTGAATAATAAACACATCCAAACAGATATTTACACACAATCTTCAGTTTAAAAAAAAAATAATTGTCACCAATGGTTTAGTTCTAAATCTCTTGGAAGTAACCAGATTGCCATTGCCAGAGGCAAAATATTTACTTATGTTCATAATTTATTATTTATATTCTATATTCTGGCAATTGTCCATTCCTTTTTGACGAATGAAGGAGAATATATGTGTCCCAGGATAATATTGCAGGATCCAATCCGGTTTGGTCACGGGGACCAGATATTTAGTCTTGCGAGCTTTCGGACTTGTGCTGAAGCCCATCTTCAGGAAACTTCTCTCTAGCAAAGTGTGTGCTTTGAGTTATTCTGTGTGTGGCATTCTGTGTATTCTCTCTACTAGAGAGAAGTTCCCTGAAGATAGGCTCCAGTAACAAAGCTAAACATGGTTCTCAGTCCAAAAACAGATGTGATCTTCTACAATTTGCTTACTTGTAGACAGATAAATACAATGTTGTGATAATTACCCTGCAAGGAAAGTTCTAGCATGCCTTATACAACGATATTTCTGTGTAACATTAAGAATAGAATTTAAAAATCAGTATTTTATTTACTTTGCATATTACATTTTTTTTAAGGAAGTGGAAGTTCGAAATAAAGATCTAGAAGGCCAACTATCCGATCTTGAACAGCGTTTGGAGAAAAGTCAGAATGAACAAGAAGTTTTTCGCAATAACTTGAAAACACTTTTAGAAATTCTTGATGGCAAAATTTTTGAACTTACAGAACTACGAGATAATCTGGCCAAGCTAATAGAATGCAGCTAAAGAACACAGGATCTCAGTGCCAAACTTCTTAAAGATGCACTGTCTCTCTTCATACAGGACTTTGTTGGGATCTGCATCAAAGTTGCACAAAATTAGAAAAATGCTCCTTCAGAAGGGCCTGTTTTAAATTTTCAACAATATACAATATACAGTATTTCAATGTAAAATTTCAGAATTCAGCTTGTAGTTAGTTGAAAAAAAATAATAACTTGAAGTACAAATTACCTCCTTGTATATAATTGGCCATAGATAACTCGAGGGTATTAACAGTAATTGAATGCAATCCTTTTCTAATTATTAGCCAATGAAATAATAAGAAGTGCTTCAAATGACATCCCTCTTAGTGTTCCACACAATGTAGGCGATCAGTTTTATTTTCTTTGTTAAGGCAACTGTATGCTGTGTTTTGTGCAAGAACTTTGTGATGACAGCCCTCTCTTTTGTTGTAATCTGAATAATTTCTCAGGATATTTTGTACTGTTGAAAAAAACAGTGCATTACCAATTAATTCTTGCCAGGAGTGAGAGAGAGTTGCATCTTTAATTCAGACCTAATGAATTAATGCTTGTATAGAGTTCTTCCCTTTTTTTATACTGGAAGATACTGTCTTTATTTACAATGTTCACTCTGGTGTTCTATAATATTGTCTAGTGTATGGTTTACTTTTTTCCTATTGGGAATTCATGTATGTAGAAATTATGTATTTCATTTTGTTATGCATTTTGAAGCCTATCTATGAAGACAAGCAAGTCCCTGAAAGGTATTTTAAATTTTGCTATGTTCGAATAAGGTTCAGTCTATGCTTATTGAATATCACATGGACTTAACTTTTCTTATCAAAATATGTTTTAGTAATTTATTTAGCAAGAATTCTGAAACTGGAAATAGAGTTATTGCTAGGGCATTGACCTTGCTCAGGCAATTAAAGAAAAAAAGCATTGTATTAGCATAGGTTTTTTTTCCCTGCTGTATGTTCATGAAACACCTTTATTAGAAAAATGTGCCAGGCTATGTTCTGAATTTCAAAACAAGACCTGAATTCAGTTACCCTCAGTGAACCTCTTTTTAAGTTGTATTGACGTAATTTACAAAGATTTTTGCCAAATATGTATTTCTTTATATATATCTTTTTTATTTTAAAGGAAAAAAGAAAAGCAAACTGAGGATCAATCTATGTTTCAGTGAATGGGAATGAGCTAGCCTTGCTGTAGATTGTCTAATATAGCAAAAGATTTTTAAAAACTTAACAAAAAAAAATCAGACAACAATGCACTGACCTTTTTATTTACACCAAATTAATTTGGATGTTAAGTATAAAATACAGCTTAAATATAAACTCTGTACTTTTTTTTTCCACTTAAGGACTGCTATTCAAAACTAGATAATATAAATCGGGTTTTTTATGTGTGTACTGTATGTATATACTGTATAATACAGGCACTCTAATTTATATTTAAAATGAGATAAATATTTGGCTTAATTTATAAAATGACATTTTCTTTATCTGTAATTTAACAAGTGTCTCCTGAAATATCAGGATTACTGTTAATTAAACACTAAATTATGTATTATACTATATGTACTGTACACATCATTTGTTTTGTCCATGTTTTAGAGTATTTTATTATTTATTTATTATTGGGAAAATATTTGTTCATTGCATTCATAGATAAAAGCTTTCTATGGTGATTTTTTAAAACTTAATAGCTAAGTGTTGATGATATGTAACCTTATTGGTCAGGACAGTAGTGATTACCTGATTTTAATTTACCTGAAGAAGTTTGCGCCTCATTCTCTTGCTAGATGAGTGTCACTCAGAAACATCTTCAGCAAAGTATAAAATTGGTGTAATTCTGGGATGAATCAAGTAAGTTCTTGCTCGGTATTCTTAATTATAGCAAGTTAGAGCAGAAATTTGATGGCAAAAAATGTAATATTGTTTTTAATAAGATCAAAATTTTTAATACAAGGACATTTACATGTGGGAAAAAAGTTTACAAAGTTATTTCCACTTCAATGCTGTGTATATGTGTTGTACAAGAAAACTTATTTGTATATGTACAACACATATGTATATACAGTATATAAAAAAAATTAAATGTGCACATTTAGAATATTTTCCTATTGAAATTAAAATTAGTAATTAGAAATCGATATTTGGGAATTTCTTTTCTCATGTATATTTAGATGCTTGACTTTGGGTTCTTTTGTTTGTAAAATAAAATCCAAGAGGGCTGTACTACTGAATCCCCAAAAGTCATCTAATATGTATATGGGATAAGGTAAATGTAAGTGCACATATAAATTAATTATATTAAAAATCTTTTAATGTTCATTTACATTACATGGATGTTAGAATTATATGTTAACAATTACACTCAGTGGTTCTTACCGAAATGGCTCTCCTGCACTAGCATATATGCCGGAAAATACTTTTGATTGTCATTGTAAGAAAAGCAAACAAGAATTTACATCGAAGAACAATCACATTGTGTATAACTTGTTATATGACAATTATGGAGTCTTGTTAAAAATTCTTTTAAAACCCAACAAAATACAGTTTTTATTTTGAAATACAATTGCTGTTCTGGAGAATGTACTTTATTATTTTTTTCTTTCTTGAACTCTTTTTAAGAATTATAAACTGTTCATTGGATGGCAGCATTTACCTTAATTCTTCAGGTGCTACTGGATTTTGAATTAGAGTGTCATGTTGTGAAATTATGACTTTGACATAAAAAGGTTTTATAAGTATATCCCTGTCTGGAAGTTGGTTTATCGGGCCTCTTTCTCATAACTCTACTCCAGAATTTTCCAATAATTTCATTCTTCCATATAGAATTTCTTGACCCCAGGCCACAAAATTCATCAAATGAAACTAATAGGCACCAGTTTCACGATTGAACAATGTGGGCTTATTCAGAATCAAGTGGCTTTTGTTATCTAATGACCACTTTAATATAAGCAAGTTGGAAGCTAGAAAAATAAAGCATCTGTTTAATTGATCTTGTTTGAAAGACATTCCGATGTAAACTATAGATAATAATGATCAATAATATGATGGTACCTTTGGGAAATTAGTGCCAATTGCATGAACAGAAGACCCCATTTCACTTTCAAAAGAAACTAAAATCCAGGAGATCCCACCCAATCATCTGTACTGGAGCAATATTTTTAGGGAAGAAGGGTACAACAAAAAGCTGCTTCTTTCACAACAAATGGAGATTCTCCCCCTAAAAAACTGCTTCCACTTGTAAAATTGTTGTTTTTAAAACTGCTACACAAAGCAAATAGAAAATATTTAGATTGTGGTAGTTCCACCTATTACATGAAGAGCTGTTTGCATAATCAGGTAGACCTAGTAGGATTATAGATCATTTTGCAAGGCTAAGAACATACCACTGTGTTGTGTTCTCTTATCTGCCACCAGCCTACCAAAAGACAACTTCCACCCATTTTTATCTGCTATATCAAAAAAAAAATTCTGAATAGGGCCACCTAAATGATGCCTCCCAGTTCACCCACTGTACTTCATTCCACTGTAGGCAAATCGCTCCACACCAACTGGTTACTGGGTGCTAGGACAGGAATTGTCCAGTTCACTGGCCTTCCCAGCCATTTTTTTCCACTGGTGAAATAATGAAAGAGTGAATCAGTTCCTATGATTTTACAAGTTTGTTAGTGGAACAGTAGAACAGTGAAATGATGTGCCCTCTCCTGTTTCATAGCAGATGAAATTGAAATGAATTCTACCACTTCCCTTTATTGGCTATAGAGACAGGAAAAAGGGTAGAAGTGTGGTGTTTGTGGTTTTCATGGGATCGGGAGGAATAAAGAACTGGAATTTATTAGTCAAGATCTACTGCAAATGTAAACAAAATCCAAAGAACAGGCTGTCACTGGGACCAAACTGGAAGAATTGAATCTAGAATGCAGAATTGCAAGCAAACTCTGCTCACAGCCAGGAATTCAATCTGGATCAGCTCAAGGTTGATTCAGCCTTCCGTTCCATCCTTCTGAAGTCAGTAAAATGAAGACTCAGATTGTTGGGGGCAAACTGTAAACTGCTCAGAGAGTGCTATAAAGTGTTATGGAGCGGTATATACATCTAAGTGCTATTGCAAATTATTTCCCCCATCCCCAACAATGTGATAACATCTACCCATGACACAAACTGTATTCAAATAAATATATTTTATTTAAGGAAATGAAGGAGCAACTTTTAAGCACCAAAACGTGAAGTATGTTGTTACATTGCATGTTTAAGAGACAGTCATTCAGGACTTTCGGTACAGGTTTGAATTTTGAAGCCATGATAGTAGAAAACATGAAGTACAAAGCAATACAACAAAATTACTGAAAGACTACACTAAAGAAAAATAAGCAAAAAGAAATAGATTAAACTTTAAAATTTCAAAATATTGCTAAGAATGCTCAATTAGTTTACGTATCTTGTTTAATATTTTAGAACATTGAGCATTATAAAGGTATTGCAAAGATTTGCAGGAGTATGCTTTTTTAGAAATGTTCATTAATAGTGTCCATTAAATACAGCTGTGTTAAGTACTGCAGCCATGTGATTTAAATTTTACTTTGACTAAATCAATGAATAGTAATTTTTATTTTAGCTTAAAAATGAAATGTACTATAAATATTTTCTAGTACTTATCTATGCAATTTTGTTGGCAGCCTTTTGCATTTCAGTAAAATATTAACACAGCTGTGATATTGGCAACTCAAAACAATTGATAATTAAATAGAAAAACACAAATATAAGAAGTAAAATGTGTTATTGGGAAACCCATCCTGACATCACTGGTACTTTTAATTAGGGATAAGCAAAGGCTATAGATGACATTAGATAAGGAATACATTCCACTACTCAATTTAACAACCATTCACCCATCTGTTATTTGACTAGAAAGGGAAAAAAGCATTCAGAAATCTGTACTATTTTCCCTGGAAGAAAGTATAGCAGGAGGATAATTTAAATCAGGAAAATAGAATGATAGGATAGGGAGAAATGTATGAGACAATTTTATCTGGAGATCCTTGTGGCTATTTTTACCTTTTTAAAAGAACTGGAATGACCCAATCCTTGTTCTCAAAATGCCCTCTTTAGGCATCTTTGAAGAACACACAATGTATGATATCTGGAAGTTGTCTCATGGCAAGTGGACTTTTCATTTCTTGTTTGAAAA
>JANHFK010006563.1:25405-36734 GCA_036250565.1 Sibynophis collaris
AAACTCCGCTACACGCTGGCCTTTCCCTTTTTGGTCCTTATATTTTGTTCCTTATACTACAACTTAATGTCTTTATTTACATAATATAAAATATTTGGTTTGCTTCAAATATATTTACATTAGTCTACAGATTTATAAACATAAATTTATAATCTTCAATTGAGATACAGGTTCCAACACTGGAATTTCAATATATAGCTTGATTTAAGATTTTAGGAAGTCCATTAATGTACAATTGGAATGCCTGAATTTACTCCTAAAAGACTGGTAATTGGGATTTATAGGAGGAGGAACATGCTAAAGGCTAAGAGTAGAGTTTCTAGTTGCAAGGACATTAGGCAAAGTCAGTCTGAAATAAAATGTGAGAAAGTGGTTCAAAGTAATATTTTGCCTACAGTGATACTGAAACATTTCTCTGAGCATACTCTCCCTCATAGAGTTGTGAGAATAAATGAACGGAAGGTGATGAAGGTTTTTGTGAGTCATGCCATATTTTGGAAAAAGACCTATATCAAAATAGAAAATATAAAACTTTTAAAAAGTTATATTCTTCAGCTAGAAATAGATTAGTCAAATGCTCATAACTTAGGAACAACCTTGTTATATTAAAGCAAATGTCATTTCACTCACCATCTGTTTATAAAGCATTTCCAAAACTTATTTCATATTATTCAGAAGCAAGTATATCTGGATATAACAGAACTTATTTCTACAAACTATGACACAATTTTTCATCGAATCCATAATGGAATACTACTAGGCAGCAGTTATCTCTTTGAACTTGAAGGGGTAAAATGCAACAAGCTATGGTACGTAGGGTATATAAGCAAAACAGTGAGCACCTTCTAGCATTTACACACAAACACACACACACACACACATAATATTTTTTGGACTATAAGATGCCAAAAAATTGGGTGGAAATGTTTGTGCGTCTTATGAGTAAATATTGGGGCAGGGGAGAGGGGCTTGGTGCAGCGCTAATCAGCTGTTCTAGGCAGCGGAGATCATCCATGCCTATCAGAGGCTGTCACCGCCTGTCACATCACTGCCACCCATTCACCGCAATCAGTGGTGAATGAGCAGTGGTGAACGGGCCATGGCAAAGAGGCAGCAGAAGTAGAAGCAGATTTTTTTGTTGTTGTTTTTCTTCTCTAAAGCTAATGTGCATCTTATAGTACAGAACATCTTATAGTCCGAAAAATACAGTATATACATGGATGGATGGATCATTCATTTTTGGCGCTGGGTTAAACTCTCTCCATTTGAGCTTAAGTACTTTAGCAAAATCTACATACTTTCACTATTATGGTTTTTATGTTGTATGCAATAATTGTATTTGTGTGTGTGCTGTTATTTATGATCCAGCCTCACTAATTGCTATTTCATGGGAATGCACAATCTCCATATTAATTTTTACTAGGGTGGACTTGCATGTTATTTTATTATTTATAAAGTTATAATATTTTGTTATTACTCTTGCGTGATGCATTTCTTCTTGTAAACAAATATGTTAATTTTACATCTGGGAATAATTAATGCTGACAAAAATTTAGAAGTATTAGATTTAGCACTCTATTCCCTGAAGCAAACTATCAATCTGGCTTCAGGGAAGGGAGAACTACAATAGTCTGCTATTTGATTCTGCACCATTTGCAGATCAATACATATGAAGTACCGATTTACAACTAAATTTAGCTTTTTTATTGCCAAGAACTCTCTGATTTTCTTACAAGAACACTTATGGAACAAGCTCAAAAATTCTACTAATGACAAATGGTTCTTTTTTGTTATTAATCTTGAAATTCATGTATGTGTGTGGGGATGTGTGTGTGTGTGTATGTATATATAAATCAGTTGCCGAATGAGATGCAACCATGCAGGGAATCCATTTGGTTGAATCTCAACTTTAAAGTGAGTGAGGGAACTATTGTTGTTTGATATTCATATTTAATGTCTTTCATCAAATATCTCAAGAGCCAGACATAAGTGTTCTGAAGATGGGAAATGGTTATAAATCCTATGCAGGCATTGTTGGGGAGAATGAGGTGAAAGGGACAGAACATGGTCAGAAAAATCATAATGACAAACATGACTGCACTCTCTGATCCACCCCCTTTTAAAAAATGTGCATTGCACTTCCTACTTTACCGAAGCTGTCCCATAATACTCTTGATCCACTCAAGAGCAGGGATGTCAAATTTGTAGCCTGTGGGCCAGATGCATCACGTGCTGCCCCCACCCCCACCCAGTTTAGTGAAGGGGGCGAAAGTCCCGATACGTCACGTGATGATGCTGTGATGATGCGAGTTTGATACCGCTGCTCTTGATAATGCTCACGGCTCTGGTCCAGTGTTGTCAGGATGATCAAATGGCAAAAAGCAAATGTTTTGCTATTTTTTTTTAACAATTCCAAAACCTGTAACTGGAACATAGCTATTCAAACAACTAAGCAAGCCAAATGCAATAAATATTTTGGTATAGTAGTCCATCTCTTCAGAACCAACAAAGGTTTAATTTAATTATGTGTCTTTCATGTCCATTAACAGTGCTTCTTCTATTTTAAGATTACACGAGAGATAGAAAATACCTTTTTTTCCCTAAGAACAATTAAATTATTCAGCAAAAAATCTGCTGCACTACCCTATGGGACACAACTGGAACTTGGTTGCAGTTTTGCTCCTTATGAAAATGTAGAGGGAACAAAAGAACTACATTCTTTTTTTGTTTCTAACCTTGAAATATGTGCCAAGTGTTGCTCTGAGACTGGAGACAGTGCTGCTTGGAGTAGACATCATACAGTAGTCAGCAAAGAATTTTATTTACCTTGATAAGATTCAGTTTATTCCTTACAGATCTGCTTTCACTAAAATGACAATTGTATATCTTAGTGCTTGGCAAATATTATCAATAAACTGTGCTTTGAAGGCTTTGCATCTGATATTTTCCTAATGTCAGAGCCAAAGAAATAACATGATATTTGATCAACCATACTGATAAAATCAGTAAAACCAAAAGGACTGATCAACTACTTAGGAAAAGTAAAGTAAATTCCACCTATTATCATTTCCTATACTGTAGAAAGCTTCTATACCATAACAACTATCTCTACAATTAAAACTACAACGATCTTCCCTAGAGCTTGCTTTGATGCTTCCCCTTCAGCACTCATGCAGGGCAGATTCAGCAAAATCAGATTATCCCTGCATAAATCAAACAATACTAAGTCTGTTGGTTACATTTTATAAGTTTTATTTTTTTCCCCACCCGAAATATGGCATATGGGATTTATGGCTAGACTAGCGGCTGTACTGGCATGAGTCAGCAGAAGGAGAGAAGAAAAACTGTGGAGGAATAGGGCTCAGATATAGACTTTAAGTGCAGCTGTGCTGTCATATGGGAAGAAGAACTGCTCTGGCTGCTAACCAAGACTATTATGGGCCAGGTGAAGAAAGCATTTTCATTGGCCAAGTGTAATATACAGGTATTGGAGACTAAAATCAGGGGAGAACCCACCTTCTCAATTACTGAGAGACATGCTGCTGATTTCAACTGTAAAAGGAGATAAACACTGTAAGGAGAAAGTTAAAGAGACATGTTGCAGACATATTTGCATCAAGGCAGAAAATATCTTTGGAAAGACTGTGAGGGAAGTTGGTGGCTACAGAGAGACATCGCTATGCATGTGCTGATCCAGTTCAGGTTGTTCACTTCAGTGTTCAGGTCCCAGTTCCTTACTCCAGGAAAAAGACATCAACCAGAGGCTTCAAGGAAAAAAAGGGATGTGAAAACCCAGATGGAGGGATGCACTAAAACCCACGGCAGTCAAGGATAGAGAGAAATGGTCCCTGAAATAGAAGTCTGGAGACTTCAGGGAAGTCCCAGATTCAGATAGACTTGGCCAAAGATCCAGTGGGAAATGATGTATCATTCAACATCTATGCTGACATTCCTTTCTTCTCTCTCTTAGTGAAATGCTGAGGGAGAAGGAGGAGGAGAAAAAAAGGAGTTGGTAGCTAAGCAACAGAGTGGGTTGTTGCTAGAGAATAGTCCTGGGAGAGAGGCAGAAAAAGTTAGAAACTGGAAAGTTTGGATACTGCAGTAAATAGTTTTTCCTTAATTCCTGTAAATTGATGTACATAGAAAAAGAAAACAACAACAAAAATCCCCCATAGGATTTTTTCGTTCATTGGAAGCGATTGTCGTCCTTAAATTCATACACATATACTTAGCTGAAAATAACCTACAGTCACATGGTAACAAAAGACAAAAAAATAAACAAACACCTATTTGCATTGCCTTTTAAAAATTGCTCAGTTGAACAAGAGAATTTTACATGTTACTTCATAACAGACAGAGATCCTATTCAGTTACCTATTGTCAGATTAACATATAAGGTCACCATTAGGGCACAATATAACTAATATGAATATATTCATAGTTATATATTTAATAGGTTAAATATTTTTTCTTTCTGTATAATTTTATTAAGGTTGGTCTAATAAAGGTTTTATTCTGATGTTTTGATGTTGTTAACTGTAAACTGATAAGAGCTTTCCAGAAATAGGTAATGATGTGACAATTTAGTTGCAAGGCTCTATAACCAAAGGCTGCCAGGAAACAACTATCTATTCTTAAGAATGAGGAAATAAAATCCTCAGAGTGCTAGAGGAAATAGATGGAGAGAGATAGCTGTTAGACAGAGTGGAGTCTGAAACAGGCATCTCCAGACAGGTAAAGATTGTCCCAAATGAAATTCAGATTATTTATTTAGTGTATTGCATACAATGTCAGGGAAATTAACACATGCGCAATGCGCAATGCAGTCCTGGCAGCCTAAATTGCTAGTTCCCTGTTTGGCAATTGTGCACCTATGCTTGGTACACTGCTGGAGACAAACTAACTTATACCAGACAATGGTGGGATTCAAATAATTTAGCAACCGGTTCTTTCCCTTAATGACCAGCTGGGTAGCTGTGGCTGGGTGATCATGAGACTGGGTGGTCATGGCCAACTTGATGCCACACGCGTCAAGGGGTGCTTCGCCTCGCCTGGCCTCTCATGACCATGGGGATGCTGCAATGGTTGTAAGTGTGAAAAATGGCCATAAGTCACTTTTTTCAGTGACATTGTAACTTTTAATGGTCACTAAATAAATTGTTGTAAATCAAGGATTACCTGTACAAAAATACAAAAAGCTTCTTTGCTTGCAAAAAGCTTCCCTCAATGCCAATCATTAGATTAGAAATGGGAGAATACACACTGAAGATCAATGATAGCCACAGCCATCATGGAAACGTAAACCATTATATCTGAATACCTTCTTTTTCATCAGCAATACCTGCAAGCCAGAGTTACAAATCAGGTAGGTGCCAGACAGTAGTGGGATTCAAAAAATTTTACCACCAGTTCTGTGGGTGTGGCTTGGTGAACATGGCATGGCTTGGTGGACATGGCTTGGTTGGTGTGGCAGGGGAAAGATACTTTAAAATCTCCATTCCCACCCCACTCCAGGAGAAGGTTACTGCAAAATCTCCATTTCCTCCCGATCAGCTGGGATTTGGGAAATATATGAATGTATAGATGAATAGATGAAATAGAAAAATAGATGGGGCAGGGCCAGTCAGAGGTGGTATTTATCAGTTCTCTGAACTACTCAAAATTTCCACTACCGGTTTTCCAGAACTGGTCAGAACCTGCTGAATACCACCTCTGGTGCCAGAGCACCTTGAGGAATTAAAATTGTTGAAATGCAATGATAACTATCAGCAACCAACTCTTTCTCATAAAATGAAACCCTTTAGCAGAGAGGTCATTTAAGCTTTCCAGAAAAAGGGTGGGCACACTTCGGCTACAAAATGCAGAGCTAAAGAGACAAATTAACAAAGTATAGAGGGGACCCAGGTTCAAGCTTCCCAAACTTGTCAGAATCACAATAAAATTAGCACATGCCACAGATATATAAATAAACCTCAAGCCGGGTGCCATGTTACTAAGCCTTACTATCATGAGAGAAAACTAAAATGAATTGGAAGGAGGATCCACACCCTTACCTCCCCTGCAGTGCAGCACACATATATATGAGTGACTTCCTAGATATAACATCAGTTTCAGAAACTGGACTTAAAATAAAATATGGGAAAAAGGAATGATGGTCACTATTTTGCCAGCTGCACAGATATTTTTGATTGTCATGACTAGAGCCATAAGAGACAAAGCTTTTGTCACAAAAGACAGTTCTAATTATGAGATATAAACAAATAGCCAGGTATACCAAGTAAACATTTTGATATAACATGAATGATTGAATTAAATACATATGCAGATGTTTATATACATATAAAAACTGATGTAACACCCTCTCTTTTTTTTAAACTTCCTTTTTCTTTTTCTTTTAGCCACGTTAATGGGGTGTTTTTTTTCTATTATTGCTATTCCTGCTCCTGATTTATTTTGAAGTTCTCTTACTGAGTATAGTGACCTGACATTTTAAATTCTCCAGTTATTTCTAAGTTCAATTGCTTGTCTATTATTGCAAAAATCCGTATGGTTATACTTTTAAAAGGTTAATTTAATGCAGTAAGTTTATTGTGTATTCCCCCTGCAAGATGTTTCACCTTTTATCCTTGCTTTTCTTTACTTGTTTGTAGGTATTAGTTATATAGCACAAAATTATGGAAACAAAATCCCAAATCAAGAATAATCTTAGATCATGATCATATATGTAAGTGTAAATGTGCCAGATTCAACCTTTACATTCCAACTAACATGTTTAATCTTTTTATTATTATTATTTGCCCTCTGAAGTAACATATTTTATATGTACAGATTACACAATTAGATTCAGTGATGACTAATTAACCCTCAGTTGAAACAGATTAGTCCCATGTGCCACAGGTGGCACGCGGAGCCATATCCATGGGCACACAAGCGTTTCCCTAGCTCAGCTCCAGCGCACATGCGCACGCCAGCCAGCTAATTTTCAGGCTTTCCGGGCCCACCAGAAGACAGGAAACGGGCTGTTTCCAGCCTCCGGAAGGGTGGGGAAAGCCTTTTTCACCCTCTCCAGGCTCCTAGAAAGCCTCTGGAGCTTGGGGAGCACGAAAAAAGGGCCTACCGGGCCCACTGTGCCATCACGTGCCAAAAGCATGGGGAGCGCAGGGAGGTCACATGCGTATGCACTAGGGGCGGGGGCATTGAATTATGTGTGTGGGAACGCACGTGCGCAGCCCCCCCTCGCTCCCCATGCTTTTGGCACGCAACGGCAAAAAGGTTAGCCATCCCTGGATTAGCCTATACATTCGGTCCATATTGTTTTTCCAAGCCTCAGAGGATTTTTCCTTTTTCTAATCAACTTTCTCTTTTTACTCAGAGGTTCCTCATTCATTCTGATCCACTTAGCATTTGTTTTATTCAAATTCAAATTCAAATTTAATTTGTATACCGCCCTTCTCCTTTGCAGGAGTTTTATATTAAGGTTCCAGAGTAGGAGGAAGAAATAAAGAGGTAAATATCAGGGGTAAAATTCAGCCGGTTCTATCCAGTTCAATCAAACTGGTAGCAGCGGCTTTGGGAGGCTCCGCCCACCCAGGCAGACATCATGACGTTGCTTTTTTTGTGAAGATTTTAAGTTTAAGATGACAGTGCATGCACATTTGCAAACCAGTTGGGAAGGTATGCGAATTTCACCCCTGGCTCATATCTACTGAAATAATGCTATACAATGGGAAGAATAAGAACATATTTTTGTTATGGTTACACAGTGGTGATATTGAGTGATTTTTTTCATCATTCTAGAGGACTCTGACAGCATCAGATAACATTTTTATGAATACAAATACTAATCAGAGTGACCATAGGATAAGATACTTCAAGATTCTGGCTGCATATAACTACCCATTGCTTATAGCTAACATAAACAGAAGGAGAATATATAATGTTGCCTTGTAGAAATACACTAGGTTTAAAAAAATTAACAACCTTCAGGGTGTTCGTTCACTGTAAAACTAATTTCACACCTAGTCTATTATGTAATGTGGTATGAAAATAGTTCTTTGCTTCAAGATATCATTGAGATTTTGGGTCATGCTGATTTAGTTCTGTTCAGTGAAATGGAAACTATATCGGCAAACTTGTTGCGATAGTCCTGGGCATTATATTTTGTTTCCTTTTATGAAAAAATTCATTTATTGCTACAATCAACATACCCATATTATGACAACTTCACTAAGATCTGTCAGGTATAATAATGCTAACACTGATATATTAGCTATAAATTACTTAACTGAGCAATACAGGTTATTTGTATAATTAAGATAGCTATCAATAATTGGTAGCTATTGTTACCTCCCCATAACCCAAAAATAAATGTGTATTGACTAGAATTATCTATCTGTCTATCTGTCTGTGAGTCTATGAATTGTTTACAATTATATTTCTATTTTTGGCACTCTCATATTAGATTCAAAGCCAAGAACGGAAATAAAGACATAATTGATAACTTCAGTTTATCATATTTTTACATTATTTTTGTATTTGCATCTTGTATCATTGCCTTATTTACTTTTTTTAAATGTCACTTTTATATTTTTTCAAACTGAGTTCAAATTACAAAACCATAAAGTCTGCTGGCCATATGTGAGGATTAGTGCATCAATTCATAGAGATATTTGAAAAGTAAAACAAGACACCCTAACAGTTTATCAAGTCACAAGAGAGCACAACAGGGATCCTTTGTAAATTTTCTTATCCATATCAGATTGATAGGAGAATATTAAAGATACTGATACTAAAAATCCAGAGTAGAGCAGTGAAGGACCTATTCTAAAAACATTCAATTCAGCTGATTTTGATGGGTAAAGAGCAAAAGCTACAAAGACCTTTTCTAACAGATATTACAAGTTTTATTTCAGATTTAAATAAGAAGCTATATCTGGTTTTACAACAAAACTGATTATACACATTAGTTTATTGTTATATGCAGTATAATGTAGTGAATCATGTACAGATTTGTACATTGGGGAAACAAAACCACCACTACATAATGAATGGCTCAACATAAGAGAACCAATGCACCAGGACAGAATTCAGCAATCCCTCTATATCTGAAGGAAAAGTTTACTCCTTTGAAGACAGCAAGGTTCACGTTCTGGACAAAGAGGGCCACTATGGTTCAAAGAGGCCGTCTATGCTAAAATTGAACAGCGCTTTCTCAACAAAGAGAGAGAGGTATGATACCACTTATCTTCTTTTTTTAGTGCAATTCTTGTAGCAGTCCTAAGATGGTTCCACACTTGTTTGCATCCTTTTTCAGGTGACTTTGAGCATACAGATTAGCCTCTAGGTAGTTTCAACAGCCCTTAGAATGTAAACAACTGGCTGATTGCAGAGACTATAAATGTCTTTCATTCACATTAATTAGTTAGAACTGAAGAAGCTTCATTGGTGAGAAGCAAAATGTCTTAAATAAAAATCAGATTCCAGTTGTCTTTGGGACTCTGGTATTTCTCAGGAGAAATACTTCATTTCATAATTGTTAGAGATAACAATGGCAGTACCTATCTGATGTAGGCTGATCTTGAAAAAGCTAGACAAAATCAGAGTTGTGTACCAGACTGGAAATAGGGAAAAGCAAACCAGGATCCAGTCTGGGTCAGTCACCAGGACCAAAGGTTTTGTCTTCTGAAATTTTGGACTTATCCTGGGCCCCATCTTTGAGGAACTTCTCTCTAGCAGAATGTATGCTGTTCTCTGTGTGGCATTTACATTGCCTGTTGTAAGTGTCTTCTTAGATGTTGATTGGGGTGGGTTGATGGCTGGCTTTTAAGTCATTAGCTGTTGTTTGCTTGTGCTGCCCAGTCCTCACCTTCCAAGTCCTTGGTAGGCTGGTGATAAATCAGCACTCCTGTTGATCACTTCTATATCATATCAAACAAATAAATCCCACGAGTCTCCAAACTTAAATTTTATTAAGTCTTAAGAATTTAAGAGACTATACATTTTGAAATAGTTTTACCGTATCTTTTTATGAAGTGAATGCTACTACAACAATTGTGGTGCTTTCTTTTGGTTAAGTAGAAAGAATTTTTCTAAAGTTATAGCAAATTAGTAAGCCGAAAAAATGTCACGACTATGTGGCATAAAAATCACTGTAATAAGACACTGTAAAGGAGTATAATTTTTCTACTTTGTACAGATTCTGTAATATTTATGGTAAAAAAGAGAAAGTGATAGAGAAAGTGATAGCATGGATTTGCAAATCATCACTTCTGTTCCAATAATAATACTCAGTTCCTGTTGCCAATTCCTTATTAAGCTCCTGCTGAATTCTTTTGCAATTTTTCTTAACTGAGGGATCAGCAGGAGTTGGATCACACCTCTGAAAAGTATTGATGTTTGGCTAAGGCAAAAGACCCCAAAAACCTTGTATATCAACATATTATTAGAATAGTCGTGTGCTCAGGCAAGTGAAGCATAAAATTTACTGTTAGATCTCAAAGGATAACATATATGGTTTAATTAAACTAGGATATGAATATTGTATATTATTAATTTGACAAGTTACTTTTGGAGAAAAAAACTTGAATGCATAAACAGTGCTGAATAAATATAGAATAAAATGTTAATCTTTAACATGTTATTGTTATGAAAGCCTTTTATGCGTTATCTAAAGCATCCATTTACAATATATCTCAACACCAGGAAATGAGAGGAGAAAAGAACAAGGACACAAAAGCTTAGTGACTTTTCTGGGTTCAAGGTTTGAATTTTTATGACTAGTCAACTAAAACAGATTTATGATGAACTTTTTAAAATCATTAATCGTTACTCTTATGAATGAGTCTTGATACTCTAGGAGAATGCCAGTAAGTTATTAGGACACAACCAGTGATTTGTTTCCAAAATTTGGCTCTCAAAGAAGAATAAGAAGTCAGCATCTCTCTCTCACACTCTCCATTCTTCTCCACAGATATTTTTCACTCAGTTAATCAAATGTATAACAAAGTTGCAACAAGAACATAATAACACATTGTCATAGCACTGCCACTTCAAGTATCGAAACAATAAAACAATAGGGAAGCAGTCAATATCACAAGGAGAAAAACTAACAGAATAACTTATACATCTCAATCATTTTCCAATGAAATTGCTCTTACAAACAGAAATATTCACTGCTTTCATGAAATATATTTAATAGTGGCTCACTTTATTTATCAGAGAAGTCCCTTTTTCTATATTTCTTATTTACACTATTGGAAGAAATATCCTTCTGGGTTCAGCTCCAAGTGGGGAAGAAGACACTGGAAACATGGAAGCTGCTTGGAAAGAT
>JANHFK010006564.1:26549-39177 GCA_036250565.1 Sibynophis collaris
AACTCTGTTTTTCCTGAAACAGAGTTTCAGAAGTTTCAGAGGCAGAAAACAAAGCAAAAAAAAAGCAAGGCACAGAGCTCACAACCAGTGAACCTGTTGTTAAAAATAACCTCTGGGAACAGCTGATTGGGGGTATTCTCGGAGGCCGATCCACCGGCCAATCAGCTTTTTTCTTATTTTCCTCCCCAAAAACTAAGGTGCGTCTTATACTCCAGTGTGTCTTATACTCCAAAAAATACGAGTAGTTGTAACTGGAGAAAGATGTTTGAACTATACTTTATTGAGATAGACTAAAGTAACTCCTTCCCGGTAGTCTTAGTCTCTTCCTAACACAATCTCCATTCCTAGGGCTTCAAGAATGCTCCTGTCCTAGTTGTTTCAGTAATGACTTCTGAATATTACTTCAAAGCCATCTTCATGGATTCCTAGATGATATTTACCTCTTGCCCAACCCTAATGCCAATGTAATTAGTTTTATTCATGAAGGGAACAGCGAAACAAATTTACTTTGCTTTTTGTTTTTTTTAGAAAATCATAGTATCCAAAGTTACTTCTATAGACCACTGATATGCATTGAAAAAAATTAAAAATGGAAACAGCAACAGCATATGCAATAAAACCGTAAAAGTGCTTACAGTATTTTTAGTAAACAGCAAAACAAAGGGATTTCTAAGACCAGTTTGAAGATGGGGAATGGATAGTTTAAAGCCTTAAACAAATAACCTGGAACTCAAGAACTTTGGTTGAAAAGAAACACCATTCCCATTTTGCTTAATTTTACTTTCTTAGGGAAACAAAACAAAACAAAAAGCCTATTTATTTTTTCAGGATTCTTAAAGAGATGACTCTTATGGTGTTTAGAGAAAAATAAAAAGCAGGTATTATGGATCCTTAGACCCTATTCCAATTAGGTGAGTCTTAATGGGAAAACATTCCCATTCCTAATGTAATGTGTTTCCTAGGACACCAATTTTTTAACAAACCACAGTACCAACATAAGGAAGAGAGTTGTACAGAAGGTCAACATCTGAATAGCTATTTCATAATCTGAGCACCCAACATTCATTAAAACTGATCTGCATAGCTAGAAATCTTGTCTCTCAAGTTATAAGAAACAACAACTTGGCTCTATTATTAAAGCTGCATATTTGTTTCACTCAGTACTGGTAAAATTCTGTTTAAGCAGTTTGTCTTAGTGGTTTACACTTCCATGTTCCTGTGATTATCAATCACCTTTCTTGAAATCAAAAAGTTAAAGATTTTTTCCCCAACAACTGACCTATGATAGACCACAGCAATTTTATTAAAAAACTATTCAGGCAAAACTTTGAAGTTGTTTCTTAGATTGTTTCTTGCAAGCAGAAACAATCTGCATGCTGGCAAATATTTATACTGTTTCTGCTAGAGCTGTTTAGAACTCTTTTAAAAAGATGCTTTAGAGTATGCACAAAGCACCTCTTTTCAAATAGTTGAATTGTTGTGTGTTTTTCCAAGCCCATGTAGTGACTTTCTAAGTTGTCCCCTACTATCTCTGCATGCTTTTGCATACATGGCCATATCAGAAAGTGGAGACAGAGGAGAGCAATTTCCAAAGACACCACAAGAGCATGGCAAAAAAAAAAAACCAGAACCAAAAAAAAACCCCTGGTTACTTTAATGATTCAAAGAAAGGTGATATATTTGTACCCCATTGAGTTCTGAAAAATCTCTTTTAAAGGATTTGCACAGCAATAGTTCTCACCACTTGTTTCAAAAGGGCACGCTTCCCTTTATTGTAAAGAGAATCTTTAAAACAGAGGTCTTGCTTCTGAAGCAAGAGGGTGAAGAACCACACAAGAAATGGTAGGCTACAAAGAAAGACTCCTTGAGAATAATTAGCCTACTCTTTAGGATACTCTTATCTGTTAAAAGCCATTTTTTCTGAGTTGGAAGATAAAAGCTTTTACTTTGTCACATACCAATGCTGATTTGCTCAGCTGTAATACCAGCTGAACAATTGAAAAGATGTTGGTTGACCTGGTTTTTGGGTTGAGAGCTTAGAACAATCTCAACTTTAATATTTGTGAACTAAACTCTGAACTGCCCTCATTACCTGGGCTCTTCCTGGTTAGTATATCTTATCTTGTATTTGTACTACTGTCCTTGAAAGTTGAAGTGTTGAAAATGTAAATTGCTTAGCTATGATAGTGATAGGACACTTGTACATAACTTAATTAGAATGTTTGGAAATTTGGAAAACTCTTTTTCCATTTCACTAAGTATTCCAACTAATTAATTTGACAGCAGTTGTTTTGTTTTGTTTTTTTCTTCTGGAGATATCAGGGATGAAGCCAATCATTCCACAAATAAAACATCAGGGGTCCATTGACCATTTGTATGTATGTGCATGTATGCCTGCCTCAGAACAGAATCAGATACACAAAAGAGGTGTTAAAATTATGATGGTACTCTCTATATCTCCAGTCTTCTTCCATTGTTATCCTATTTATAAAACTCTATTAATATTAGGATACATTTCAAGTAAGTTAATTGGCATCAAATATAATTTTTCACCGAAGTTCTATTTGTGTAATTAAAAATGACTCCAGGAGGGAGGAAAAAACCAACAACCTTATTGTTACTCTTGCACTCCCTTTCTCTTCAGTTGTAGATCTAAACCATTGGATGTTGAATGATCTGTGGGGATTACAAGCAGCCATCAGTTTCCTTCCCAGTTATTAATTCCAGGAAATAACCCAAATTTGAAACAAGATGGCTTGAATTACTGTGGGCTTTGACAGATTGCATATTTAATTGAATACAGTTTGCTAACAGCATAACCTAGTTAATGAGCTTGGGCAGAAGTAGGGATTTAGGTATTTATGCATAGCTTAAAGTTGGGGATCATGCGATATAAGGTAAATTTATGTTTAAATTTCCCTCCTGAAATATGCAATAAGGCTATGTGCATTGTGCATTTTTGTTTGTTTATTGTTTATTGTTGTCATTTTAAAACATAACTATTATTTATTTTTGTTAATTAATCGTATCTCTGAAAATGTCACATTGGAAACTGCATGCAATACACTTGCCTTGGAGGGTAATGTTCTGAAATGTGTTTCTGTGGGAATAAAAACTGAATTCCTCAGCGAGAAATACATTTTTTTTCCCTCTCACAAATTTAGGGTTATAGTGAATTGGGAACAGGATGCCATTTATTTACTTCATTTCCATTCTGTCGTAGGGTAGACAGAATCTTTGTGGCTTGCTGGACTGTAAAAATTGTTGATTAATAGTCCCCACATAATGAGTTTGGCTTAGTATATCCCTACTGCAATATGCAAATCCTCAGATAATGAAGGCTACTTATATTAAAGTATGTTCAGCAGCATTGTTGACAGTTAAATCCAAACATGCTCGAAGTTGTGATCAGAATGCATGGTTGTGTGAGTAGTCTATGCTGAGCTATTATACATGAACAGCTGCTAATGTATTTAACCATTTTTGCAATCTAGTCTTCAACTAGTTCCTTTCAGCACTGAAGAGGAGTGCCTGATACCATACTATATCATGGCATCAGTCTAGACATGAGTAAGGCTTAAAATGGGGTATCATTTAGGATGACAGCTGACTATTAGGTATGCATCTAGATCACTTAATGGCCCAGTCTAGGAAAAATGGCACCAAGCATTCTTACCAGAGTTAAATATGTCTTCAAAGTTTATCATACAGTTAGATTTAAATTCTAATTGATTAGGATGGGTAGAGGAAAGGTATTTAAGCAACTAAGAGCAATCATGACTATATATTAAGACAATCAATTTAACAATTCTTTAATGGAGAATGTGATCCTAAGCAAACCACAATGTCTCTACCCATACCAACTTGCCAGAATGTAAGTTCTCCAGGGTAGGTCCTTCTGTGTGACACCCACAAGAAAAGGTGCACAATGGTGATTACAAAAGGGATTGTTTTTGTTGTGGCTTTAACAAAAATAGGACATTTTCCTCATACTTCAAAAATGATGCGAGTATTGCTCATTAGTATAATATTTTAGGAATCAGATTCATATCAAGTCGAATCAAATTGCAAAATTATCCGAATTGCAGTCATGTGACCACAGGGATGCTGCAACAATGCAACTTCAAGGATTAGTTGTCAATCTCATTTTTCAGCACTTGTAACTTCAAATGATCACTGAATGAGAGTAGTTAGGAAGCAAAGACTACCAGTATTGTCAGAAATTTTTAGCAAAGCCAAAAATATTTTGATAAGTCTGATAAAATATCTTAGTGGTATGTGGTTACCCAACTGAAAAAAAACCTGATTTCATTGAAGGAATTGTTAGGACCAAACCCAGAAATAAAACAGTGAGATCCCACTGAATCCAATCCTTTATTTTCTTATATCTAATAGACAAAAACTTGAAAAACTCCCAGCTAGGCAGGGAGCAGGGGTCAAGCAGGGAAGTAGCCTTAAGTCCCTGCATAGCTGCAAGAGGCATAAGCCTGATTTTTCTAAGCTCCATGAAAATGTATCTGTTTGTTCCCAAGCAAGCAATTTGATGAAATTCCTGTTATATAGGTAGAACACAATAAAATAGCTTACTTGAACCTTTCATGAATGGATCTGTATGCTTGTACCTGACACTATAACTTTCTAAGCTACTAGATATATCATGACAGATTCTAGAGCGTGGCTATCCTCTTTCCCCACCTTCTGCCAATTTGGGAATGTACAGTCTCTTAATCCCGGCCTTTTTCTGGGAAAGCTCTGAGTTGGCCAAATCCTCCCCCTTAGCTGCTGCAAGTGTACATTTCATCACAAGAATTTACATTTGGGGGAAAAAAAATGTTTGAAGAATTGTAGTGGAACCACCATTTAGCAAAATGATGAACTGCAGTGTACTGAAATTTCTATAAATATGTAGCTTATAATAGCTTTAAGTCACCTCCAGATCATGCACCATTTGTAACTGCATCTTTCCTTATCTGAAAAACATAATAAGATGAAAGTTAAATGTGAGGAAACGGCTTTCTTTAAACTTCATGTTCTTGCTTTGCTTTGAATTAAAATCAATTGGCATTTGGTTCTAGTGAGAAAGCTGTCACATTGACTGAGAACTGGCTAAAGGTGTTTAAATGAAGGCAGAAGATAATGGACGATGTGTCAGGACCAAGACAAGTTGTCTATTGGCATGCACAAAGAGAACTCTTTCAACTTGGTTTTATTTAACAGCATTATTAATCGTCTTGAGAGAGGAAGTAAACAACACATTAATTAAGTCCGTAGATGACAAGAAATAGAGATATGTGGCAAGGGCTATCCAAAGGCAGCTGAAATAGTGGAATGAGATTTATATATGGAATAACAATTATGTATATTGGAATGGTGAATCTGATATTACAGTTCCAGAAATACTTCAAATATTTATTTTGACTAATCAGCCAAAGAGTAAATGCAACACAACTTCAAAACAGTGTAAGCATAGCAATTAAAAATGGAGAGGGTGTCTAAAAATTATGTTGGAACGGATCCAAAGATGTTAATAATAAATTCTTGCTTATAAATACAGAAGTAACTGAACTGATTAAAGTTTCACAAGTCCACGTTATTTTGTAATCACTGAAATCATCATGTTTGTGTTGGTGAGAATTCACATGTACTTGGGTGACACATTTCAAAACTGAAAGGTAGTCAAACATTTCAGATACTTCAGAAATTTCAGGATTTCCTGTTGCTTGGGTTGCCAGTATTTTCCACCATTGTAGGATCTGAAATTTGCATTCAAAGAAAAAAGGCTAACTGATTTTACAGATATTAATATTTATAGAAGCCCTCTATTTTTTTTCATTGAGGCACCCAGACATATCCAATCTGAAATCTATGAAGAGATTGGATGAACGTTTTCAAAGATATGCTCTGAAAATTTGTGCCTGCTCAATTTAGCAACCACAATCAATGAAATAAAAGGTAGACCCAGAAGTAAAAATGAAATGATGGGAAACAGCTCTGTGGAAGAATTTTCACAGAAATTTGACCATGAACTGAAATTTATCTTTTTTTCTAAGTCAAGCAAGACTCTTCTACCATAAGTTGCTAAAAATGCTAGTCTTGAAAATGATCACACATTTTATTACCAGCTTTGCCTTTACAATAATGTTTGGCATTTAAGAAACAGGTACCAATAAAACTTTATTTAATGTTTTTTTCATCGTGGTAGCTAATCTCAAAACAAACAAATAAACAAACAAGCAAACCCTGCAGTTTGAGAAGACACTGGAATATATACACTTATTCTAGATATACTTCAGATCTGATGCAATGATTGACAAATCGCCTTGCTGCAAAGCAGAACAAATCAGAAGCATTAGAATTTAATTGGATTCTCTATCCATGTCTCTCACTTAGTAGCATAAGCAGCTCACAAACAACCAAGCTTTATTTTTTTACTTTTAACAGGAAGGATGCATGAATTCTAAGCCTTTCTGAACTTTGAAGAAATGTGTTTTTACATGATATAATTTTTTTCTTGTAATCAGAATAATGTATTTTCGGGCCTGTTTCTCATTCTGTGGGAGTAAATCTACTAGATATACAAAATAAGCATAGATGGGTTTTGTGCAAAGAAAACCAAGCAAGGAGAATTTTTAAATTGCACTATTACGAGGAGAGTTCATTAGTCCCACACCAATCATTATTTTGCAGATAATTTCTATGGAAACCACAAAAACCTGCAGGAAACCTGCCATATTTTCAAAGGATAGAGGTAGAATATTTGCACCCAGATACCATCAAAATGGATTCAGAAAAGGCAGTAAGAATCAGCCAGAACAGTCTGCCCCAAACCAAGAGCAACTGTTTTTAATATTGTTGTGTTCACTTTAGTAATTTCAACAAAGCACAGAACAGTATCAGCAAATTATAACATTCCCCTTCTCTGCCAGAAAGGACTTGGTGATATACCTGTCATTAATTCATCTCTTCTCACATTGACATATTCTGTTTATAAAAACTGAATGCCAAGTAGCTTGTTTTGTTCCTTTCTTCTTTTTGTCGATGTCATTGTTCATTTACATTCTCTGCTTTTATGCAACTTTCCAAAGCCTATGAAGTTTTACGAAGGTTCGTATTCTGCTTATTTGTATGTTATCTCCTGAAACTTGGCTAAAAGATTTTGGCAGAAGTAGCTTAACTCAGAATTCCACAAAATGTGATCTGTGTCCCTGCTATTAAATGAACATACTTACTTATGTTCTCCTAGTATAGTACATTCATTTATCTCAACTGACATAATTCCTGTTCTTTACAATTATATAACATGGGTAAACCTATTCTGTGGCAGATGCCATAAAATCAATTTACTGCAGCAATGTAAGGTCTACACAAATTGAAAATATAAAATGAGCAAGCAGAAGTTCATATCTGGTTTGATGAAGAAACAAACTTCAACAAAAGTCTGAGAAACCTGAGCAGGATAGCATTTCACAACAGTTTTGAAGTAACATGGAATCTTGTTTCCACCAGATTCCATTTGTCATAGCTAAGATGAAATAAACAGTAAAGCCATAGAGAAATTCCTAGAGCAGCCCTGCCTCTGCTTTAAGTCTTCCCCAGATTGTTCTATGACTGTCTCCATGCTGATACCAGGAAGAGGAACTATCTAGAAAATATTAATTTAACCCTAAATTAAAATTAATATCTCATTCCTAACTTCAGTATTCCTGGGTTTGTTTAACTTGCTAAACACATCCATGATCCAGTTAGAAAAGTGAAACTTAGCTCATAAGTAACAAGATAAATAAAATCAGAAGTTGTGAATGCTCCAACACTGGAAGTTTTTAAAAAGAGATTGGAAAACCATTTGTCTGCAATGGTATAGGGTTCCCTGCCTGAGCAAGGAGTTGGACTAGAAGACCTCTAAGGTCCCTCCAAACTCTGTTATTCTGTCATGTGAATGATTTCATGACAGTATAATTTAAGAATATAGTATTGGGTCCGTTGTTTGCATCCAGGAGTGGAATTGAATTAAAAATAAATAAATCAATAAATCAGATTACTATTAGTTTGACCTCTTATCTCTGATATTTATAGATTTCGGGATCTGAATTTAGAGCAAAGTTTGAAATGAAAATATGAAATGAAATGGACATATTATTACACTCCTATTTAACTTCATGATTCATCTTGTAATTATACAGATACTGTCCTTGTTTGTGGCTTTGCTTCACTTAATTGATTTTGTTACTATAGGCTATTTTACTGCTATTAGCTTTAAATGCAATTCTATTTTTAACACAGAGAGGTATAATTATTTTTGTGTCATAGACTTTGCCACCTATTTATCAATTTCTGCTATGAGAAACAGCATATTAGCATCTAATTTTGTAAATGTTGTTTTATTTTTTTTTAGCATTCAGAATTCTAAATTCAATGGAAAAAATCTAAATCTCAAATACTTTTATGGCTAAAGCTAGTTATAGAAATAAGGTATTGCTGTAATAAACTGCATGCATAGTAAAGAAATTCTATAAAAAATGAGAACGAAAAAGTTAATCTAAAAAAAAGATTGAAAAAATTGTAAAAACATAAGTACAATAAGTTGAAGAATAAACTAACATTTTCTTAATGCCGCTTCTGTCTTTTGAGTGCCATATGTAATATTTTATATAAATATTTACATAATTACATTAAGTCAATGCTGTTTGCATAAGATAACAAATCATTTTATATAATCCTTTTGTCTACTTTAAAACTTTCTGTTAACTGTAAGAAAACTACTGAAAGTTATGTCTCTCTCTCGTCACTTATTCTCTTGATTTTGTTTTATGTTCTCCTTAACAAAATTCTCATATCTCACAATATGTTAACCATTTATTTCTCATCCATAAAATGTTTTTGTTGTATTAGTTTATTTTTTTATTTTTAAATTTTAATAAAATAATTATGCTTTCACATAGCCTGGATTTGAATTTATTTCATATTCTATACTCATGTCAAAATGGCATGTCTAACATAATGAATTTTGAAACCTATATTAATCTTGACTTTCTGCCACAAGTGTCCATGCCACCCAAATCTCGGGTCATGCCCTTCTAGCCCAGGGGTGTCAAATACAAGGCCCATGGGCTGGATTCGGCCCACTATGTGGTTGGATCCAGCCCGCAGGCCCATCCTGGAAAATGTAAGGGGCCGGCCTGTGTCGCTTTGGCCCGGACTACTCAAAGCGAAAAGGAAACATCGGGCCAGTGTGGCTTCGGCCCAGTCTACCCAGTGCAAAGAGTAAATATGCCAGCAGTTTGGGGAGTGGTGTCAAGCTGGCTACACCCAACCAGTTGGCCACACCCACCCAGTTGGCCATGCCCTCCCGGCCCCCAAGGTCAACCACAGGCCTGATGTGGCCCTCAGTGAAATTGAGTTTGATATCTCTGTTCTAGCCCTAAGAGTCTTCCATTTCTTAACAATAGTCAAGACAATAAACTGCAAATATGTTATACCCTGCACAGAGACACTTTTTGTGAGATGGGTGGCCACATAAATTTGATAAATAAATAAAACAATAAAAATACAATTTCAGATCAGGTAAACCCAATCCCTTTCTTTCCTTTGTATCTTATCTTGTAACATAAGATACCAAATTCAATCAAACCAAATAGAAAACAAGAATAAAAACTCTATAGAGTTTTGTGTTTGTTCTGTTTGTTGTTTGTTTGTTTGTTTGTTTGTTTGTTTGCTTGTTTTTGCAATTAAAAATGACCACCACTTTGTTAGATACTTCTAAAAGGATCAAATGGAAATCTCTGTGAAATCAATATAACACATTCTGGGTTTATTTCCATGGACATAAGGGCTTTCTGAACCCTTTAAAATTTCCTGGGGAAGAAGTGCCTGGCCCATGGAATCAGAGCCATTACATTGTCATTATATAATATTGTCCTTTCTAGAGGCACTCTAAGCATATGTTTAAAGTAGATGGCAACTGGCCTGTTCTATTCTGTCAGAACTTGTATTTAAGTTAAGAATGTTGGTTTCTGTTTTTAAATTCCTAATTCTATGCAGGCAGGAAAGTATAGTCCCTTCCTCCAATGGTCAGCCTGACCCAAATACTGATTTTTTAATTTATTTGGGCTTTTAAGCTCTGAAGTTAATTTGGTATGAATATTTGGTTTAACCAAATGCAATTGCAGTCTCCCCATAGAGCCCTGTATATGGGCTCCAGCTGTGATGAACAGGTCAACATGACAATCAAATGTAGCACAACAGAGTTCGGAATGAAAAATGAACTCTTAAGCTACATAATACGCCAAAAAACTTGATGGGAAAAGTAGGTGGCAAAAGAATTTAACATTATGTCAACAAATCAAATGGAATAATTGAGAAAAAAATATTCTGCAGCCCTGACTGAAAGCAGTAAATAGCTGAAGGCCACTAAGAAATGTTTAAAATGACGGAGTACAAATGATGTAAGCTGGCTAAGTTACCCGTTCTACGTAGATATATCTTATAGGTACAAAGGGAAAAAGACATCTCCATTCTTGTAAAATGTTATTACACTTATTCCTTCCAAGCATAGAAACTGGCTGTGGATGATGTTACAATAGATGTCCAAACAACTACCTATGGGAAGTGAGCTAGGTGTTATGAATTGCACATGTCAATGGTCCCTGTAAACTTCCAATACTTCTTGGAATCTCTATTTATTGGAAATCTATTTATTTCTATTTATGTTGCATCCTATTTTGATGATGATTATGAGATCTGTAGAAAAGAAATTTGCTATCCAGATTCAAGAAAGTCTGCATCATTTTGACAAATAAGAAGTCCATATAAACATAGAGACATTTTAAACTGTTAGGATTAAAATTAAAACTTGGACTATGATATGAATGTGTTGTATATTCACCCAACCTAAGATAAAATGAAGATCTTATTCAAAAACTAAACCAGAGGCTTTCGAGCTTTCCTACGATGCCTGAGGTTTTACCATAAAAGTTTAATAGTGCTGTGCCATTCATCATTTAATATGCAAAAAGCTGTTTTGTATAATGTCAAGAAATTATTGACCACTGATTCTATCTCGGTACTAAACTGGAAATCAAGAGAATATGAGTTCTAGTCCCATTTTAGGCACAAAATCAGCTGAGTGATCTTGGCTGGTTACTCTCAGACCTAAAAAAACAGGCAAGAGCTGTCAACTTCTGAAAACCCTGCCAAGAAACCAACAAGGATTTGTCTAAGCAGTGACAAGGAGCATAAAACTGACTTTAAGGAATACACACAGACACACAGAGAGACAAACAGGCATAGACACAAACACAGAGACCTTACAGTAATGGAACTGTGCTTAGCCACAGCTATCAGATAGCACAGAGCAGGGGTGTCAAACTCACATCATCACGGTGGTGTCACATGACTTATTGGGACTTTTTCCCCCCCTTTGCTAAATTGGGGGTGGCTGTGGACAGCACATGATGCATTTGGCCCACAGGCCAGGAGTTTGACAGCCATAGAGGTATTTGCTTCTTACTATTCCGAGACTATGTCTTTCATTAGAACATATAAGACATTAAGTGGAAACCATTGCTTCTCACTTAATCTTATAAATCCCTTTCTATGCATTACATAGAAATTGTAAACAGAGACACATGTGGCTTTTTTAAAGCTTGTGAAATAAATGTTTTTGGTTTGTTTTTTCAAATCCAACCCTCACTTGCCAGACTAAAATATTGCCCTAATTCTCAGAATAAGCAGACTTGATTTGGATTTATCTACAAGCTTTTCCTCTCTTTTCGTGGGGTGGAATATACATTATTTAGAAAAATAATTTTGATGCATTTATTACTCAAACAGAACTTTACAGAACCGGACATTAATTCAGTAGTGATCCAATTTAATTTAGAAATATTAAAAGTATGAAAAAAAGAAAGAAAAAAATAACAGATTGGGAAAATCAGCAAAAGCAGTTTTTTTTCTGCTGAGTGAGCTATAAAAGTAAAAAGAAAAAGGGAAATATTTCAGATTTTAATGAAAGCTTATTGTATTACTTATTCTACAACCTGGTCTCTAATGTAATATGGCTTTTATTTTGCCAATTGAAACTCCAATTTCATTCTTTATTTACTATAATGATATGCTACTTCTACACAATCACATCTCAAAGCAACTTACAATAATACATTCATTGTGTAGCTAACGCAAGACATGCAGCTATCCAAATTTACAGACAATCCATTGACATCTATAAGATCATGATTACTTTTAACCTCCCTGGGTCTGAATCCAACCTAATTCATTCATTATAGGCTTAGTTATAGTGTGCATCATTGCAAGAAATGGGAATTGTCTGCTATGTTTAAAGTTGTTATACTTTATTAGGAAGCTGTACTTATCACTACAAGAGGACAAACATATGTGTTCTTAAAAAAAAAAGCAGAGTTCACATTGTGATTGACCTTCAATTGAAATGTTTAGTGGGTACCAACTGAACTAAACAAATGTGTCGAGTCCAGCTTGGGATTGGAAATTTCATAGAACAAAAGGAGATAAAATGTGGATTTGATGTTGAAGTTTAATACTGGGGAAAGAAAACCCTAAAGTGTGAAAAGATAAGCTGTTTTATTTCCTCCCTTCCTCCTCCCAACAAAAAAAT
>JANHFK010006566.1:51765-62273 GCA_036250565.1 Sibynophis collaris
GTGAGATTCGAACCTGCAGTAAATGCAGGCAGCTGGTGTTAATAACAGGGTGTTTAGACCACTGTACTACCAAGGTTCTTAAGACTTGGTCTTGTGTCTCCAGAATTAGCCCCTCTGTCTCTTTACTCTACTTTCCTGCTCTTAGCCATTGCCTGTTTTCCTTATCTGTTTTTCCTGCTACTTTTAAAAGTCTACTAACCATGTGATGCTTTTTCTTCCCATGCCTTTTTTCTGTCCCTCATTTAGTCTTTCTTGTAGGCCATTTTGGTCTCTCCAGTACTCAATATGTATACTTGTATACTGGTATTCCTAGTATACTAGCTTCAGTGCATCTTCTTCACTATCCATCAGATATTCTTCCAATGCCCTATTTTCTTGTTCAGCCATCTGATGTAGTTGCAACATTCCATGCCCACCTATTTGCCTTGGTAAATAGAGTCTATTATTATTAAATTTATCTGTTGTCCTCACTATGTAGCTACTCCAGTCAGCTTCATGGATAATAGGAAACTCATGAATAATATAATAATAGGAAAATCATGAATAACAGGAAACAAAGTTTGCAATGATGCTCTTCCAATTTCCTAATGATGGTCTTGCATCACATTTCTGTCAATAATATTGCATGATGTTAGGATCATGGATTTATAGATAAAACCTCTAGACATTAAGAAGAATAAACAAGACTTAATGTCAATCACACTACCAAGAAAAGAGCATATCATCAAAATAATTTTTGGCCCTGATAGGAGGAGACAAAAGCAATTGTGCTGAATTATCTGTTCTTTTCCTGCTGCTGCTGATTTTTTTTTTCTTCCATAGCTCTATTTTATTCTTTTCCTAAACTAATCTGTGAATAATTACACCAGCATGAATTAGAATAGGCCATTGTGCCAGGTCACCCAGCAGACTAAATTCAGTTGAGAGTAATGCCAATGTGAATTAATATGTGAATATTTCAGAAATTGTAACATTTTTGTTAATCCGAGTTCAGAAAAATAATCTTCTTCATTTAGTACATTTGTGCTGATGGGGCAATCAATCAGGAAACCTTTATGCATATAACTAATAACTAGTGTCCATATTTGATTAAACCTATTCTTCATTTTAGAGTATTTCTGACATGGTCCCATTGGATCTTGGTTCAGAGGAGGCAGAGGAATCAGAACTGGGACCATCCGAAGGAGATGGCATGTTTCCCCTGGAATGTCCAGAGAGTCCAGGGGCTGAGGACGATGTTCTCCTAGATCCCCATAGCACTGAGGGAACTAGTCTACCAGACAGGGAGAGCCTGCTTTCATGAATGCAGGGAAGGATGGGCTGCAGATAGGCAGCAGCAATGTCAAACAACAGATCCCTCTAACAAGGAACAGCTGCCTCCCCCACCTGATCCATGGGTATAGAGAGTGGAGTGGACAGAAGATCATAGGCAGTCTGAAAGCTGCTCACAAGGAGACTGCCCCACCTGTCCTAACAAGGAACACATGGCTTGGGGTGATTTGAAAAATTGCCGGGGAAAGTTTGTCTGTCAGGAATAATTGTTTCTCTGGACACATACTGAGCTGAATTTTGGGAACCTGAGTCATGGGCTTTGACTCATGTTTCAGCCTTTGGATTTGCCAACTCTGTTTTGCAGATTCTGACTCTGGATTGTGGCTTACGGACCTTATTTTGTAAACTCTGCACCTGGTTTGTGTACTTAGACTTTCCTCCTGTTTGGGAGCTTGGTTCTGGTAGATATAGCTGGTGGAACTGGGTTACATTGACTGTGGGTGGTTGTTTTGTGGGGAAAGGTAGCTTGGTGGTTTACTAACACCCCTGGAGGGCCATCTGTTATGGTTTAGTGATGCAACAAAAAACTGTATTGGTGCCTGCATCTGTTTATGCAACCTGGGTTAAAACAATTTCAAACTTTTTTATTGATGAATATTGTATGTTTGGGTGTCAAATGGTATTTGTAGGAATAATATATAGGAATAATAGGAATAAGTATAGGAATAATATATCTAGTGGATATAGAATATTGGCCAAATTACAGAAGTCACACTTTGTCTTCTTTAATGGATTTAACTGGTGTTGCTACTACTATTAGTATTGTTATTACTATTACTAGAAAAACAAGAATTCCTAATATGTGGCAGACTTAAGTTGTTTAAAGTAGTGATAGACAATCATTTTAGGTGTGTATTACATTGATTGTCTCAGTCTTTACTCAGACTGAGTAAAATTGATAGATGGAGCCAAGAAATGCACATATGCACAATCATAATCAGTATGTCTCACATGTACAAACATTTCCATCTAGTCTTGTTGCCTCTCCTATTCACAAAGATAAACCTTCAGTCATGCATATGTATGAAAAGAGTGAATTATCTGGTTTGGGAAAGAAGTATTAATTCCCTTGCAGCAGTCCCACTGAATGGTTGATTACTTTGTTGTTGTTAGTTGCGTCCGACCCATCGCAACCCCATGGACAATGTTCCTCCAGGCTTTCCTGTCCTCTACCATCCCCCGAAGTCATGCCGACTGCTTCAGTGACTCCATCCAGTCACCTCATTCTCTGTCATCCCATTCTTCTTTTGCTCTCAATCTTTCCCAGTATTAGCCTCTTCTCCAGTGAGTCCTTCCTTCTCATTAGATGGCCAAAATATTTGAGTTTCATCTTCAGGATTTGGCCTTCTAAAGAGCAGTCAGGGTTTATCTCCTCTAGGACTGGGTTGATTACTAGCTGTTACTATTACTAATGGGGAAGTAGTACATCTGTATAGGGAAGTAGTACAGAAATACAAGGAAGGGAGAAGTTGAAAAAGATTCCATGGCCACAGGGGGATCATCAGAGTGCAGTATGTGGTCTTAGGCAGCAGATTGTTGATATGTGATATCTTAATGAATTATCAAGATTCAAGCAATCACTATAAAGCCAGAGCATCCTATTTTGCCAAGAGGTCTCTGCTCCATATCCAATCACTTCCAGTGATTTTTTTTTTGTATAGTTTCACCATAGAATACACCAAACAGTAGTGATGTCCTTGAAATTATATCCATGAATAGCTATGGAGAGGACTCCAGCAGATAGAAAAGACCACAGTGCTTTCACCATAGGCATTAATCAAGCTAATTAAATACATTTTTTTTTTAGTTTTATCAGTATGCAGCAATTTCTTGTGTAAACATGACTCAAAAGACTTTTTATGGAAAAAGCAAAGCCTTGAAATAGGATTGGTAGTTGGGCTTTTTTTTTGGTACTTTTTTTCCCCTTTAAAAATGTAAGTTTTTTTTTTAGTGTAAACAGCTTACTCTTGCAATGCATTTGTCCTTGAGACAAAAAGCTTTTTCCACCTAAAATCTAAACCAATATTATATTGACATATGGAGCTTCCCCAACAGGCTCTTAATCAAGTTTATTTGTTCAGATGCTCAAAAGCTTTCATTCATTGCTTTGTTTATCATGCATAGCCTTATTTATTTGCTATAGCCAATTATTTCTTAGTGCAGTCAGGAACGTTCAGTTAAAAATACAAGATAAAAATACAACAAAGGAAAGGATCTTCAAAAAGTCCTTGCTTTTTGAATCCAGTTATTGTGTGATATCCCTTCTTTCTATCCACTCTCATCTTTTCAGACTATATCTGATTCTGGAACAAGAAAAAAAAAGTCAGGGAACAATCATCAAACTTAAAAATAGAAATCTGTAACAGAAGTGATCAGATGAGCTGAGGACCGAAAACCACTATTGTTCAGATTCATAGCTAGAGAGAAAATCCAAGGGATTAGCTACAGATAAGCTGAAAGACATAAACTACATTGGCTATTGCTATCATAGATCTGGGCACGCCAAAATTTCTCCCATCCTACCCCAAGCAAGGAGGTGCAACAGTGAAGAAAAACATTTGGTGCTCAAGCTGTCCTACTGTATTCTGTTTGGTGTGCTTGCCACAAACAAAACTAAATAAGAATCAATCAAGCAGGATTCACTCCAGGTATATTTATGTATGATTGCAGCCTTAGTATTCCAACTGTGTGTGTGTAAATCAGGACTAAGTTAGCTTGTTTGAATCAATATGCAGTAAATAAAATGCTAACATTTGAATGTTGAGTTTTATTTATTAATTCCCCCCCCAAAAAACCCATTTCTTGTCTCTCAATCTTTAAAAAGTTTGCAATGTGACTAGCAACCACAAACATAAAAATGAATCAAATCACAGACCACATCACCTTGAAAACAATTTTTAAAACTCTGCTTTTAAACAGAAAAACCTATCTCCATTAATCAAAAAGCAACAAAGACGGAAACATTTATTTCTGTAAGATGCCATTCACAATAATCAACATCAGTTCCAAAAGATGTGAAATAAAAACAGAAAATTTCTTAGCAAAAGCAAAGCACTGGCAACAATCACATCAACATTCAACAAGTGCCTCTGTTATGGATCCCTGCACAGAATAATTTGTTATGCTGAAAAGAATGAACGGATGTACTTTAATCTACCTTTTTGCCTTTCCTAATATGCAGAACTATCATTAGCTCTTGTGTTCCATCTGGCTTATGCTATAGAAGAGAATTCATGTTCAATGAAGCAGGGAGAAAGAAGGCGAGAGCCACACTGGTATTGAACTAACAAACTTTAATGATAAACCCGAGGCTGATAAATTGACTTATCTAATTTAAATAAGAAAACAGAGTTCCCCCCCCTCCCCCAGCACTCTTGTGGAAAATGAGGACAGGGGGTGATTGAAATGTTAATGCATTTCTTCATGGAAGTGGTTTTTATTTAGGAGATGCTTTGAGCTATAAGTCTCATAAAGCAATAATGAGATATTCTAGGACTTATGATCCCAAATATCTGGCTTATATTAAAGTTCGCTTCCTGAAGAGGAAAGCATTAGTGGGAGAGACAGGAGGAGAAAGAGAGGGGAAAACTAACCAAATTTGCTAGTCTAATCTCACGAGACAAACTGGGACAAGTTTGTCATTTTAGTTGCACTATACAGTCAAATTGACGTCCTTTTGTGGGACAAGTTTTCAGAATCTCATGCATCCTTCATTGCAAGTGTTTCCAATCTTAAAAAAGGCCTAAATTCTGACGTTCTTTTGGTTAAACCTACCCCCACAGTTTTGCTGAAGTTTGGATGGTAAGGAATACCAAGTGACATGATACTTCTTTTTCAAGGTGTCACTTGGAAAGTATGTATCATAAAAGAAAAAAGGAAAAGGAGATGACTGATCAAAGAATGAAAAAACGCTCAGCATCTAAGACAGGGGTGTGAAACTCACAGCCTGTGGGCTGGATGCATTACATGCTGACCTCGCCCCCACCCGGTTTATCAAAGGGGGGGGGGGAAATCCCGATACATCACGTGACACTGCCATGATGACTAGGGGTGATTAGGGGCGAGTTTGACACCCCTAATCTAAGATATTTATTTCATAAACTGGCATTCTAATCTCTCTTTTTCCTGACTGATTTCCTTCCTTATTGACATCACTAAAGGCTATGGTTAAAATACATTCTCAAATGTAAGCTGATGCCTAAAGCAAATGAAAAGTTATACCATCTAATTGCTGAGTCAGCCGAAAAGGATACTTGCATAAATTGTGCTGCTGTCGTGACCAAAACCAAGTCTTCAAGGTTTAGCGTAGAAAGAGTTAAAGAAAATGAGAAATGAATTTCCCTGACTTTATTTTTTGCTCCCGCTGACCATCATCTGTCAGTGGGAAAAGCCACCTGGACTAATTCTCCTTACCAGGTAGTCTGGTGAGATTGAGTGAGTCCCTGGGATGGAGCATTCAGCCATGGAGTTGTTATGTGTGAGTTGAGTGGTCATATAAATCTATTTAATTTATAAATTCCACTTGGCCAGATGACATGTCACAGGGATAGAGATGTCCACCTTTATGCTCTGTCATTTAGGCTGTTTCTGAGCATGGCTAGCATTATTTTGAAAGAGAGCCAAATCTGTGTCCTTAAATAGCCTGTGACAAGTTGTAGGTACGTAGGAAGGACATGTTTTGATACTCCTAACACCTGACTAAAAGACACACACACAAATACCTGTTTAATCAACAATGTGTATGTGCTTGCTGTTATCCTGTTAATCATGGGCAGTTCTGAACAATTCTATGGACCCAGTCTCTCCAATATAAATGCATACTTTTGCCTTTTATTCTGTCGCTATTGCAAAGCCATACTGTTGGAAGGCTGTAAACTGTATGTTTAAACAGATTTTCTATAAACATTAAAAAACTGCTTTCCCAAAAATTTTGCTCTTTATCAGTTACTCTCTCCTTCTTCACCCCACATCTTTCTTCCCACTTCTCTATGCTGTGACCTGGACATGTTAACCCACACAGAGGAGAATGTGAAATAAAGCAAGAGAGAATGCTCCTAGGACTTCCCACAAGTGCAGGTGATGGTTTTCTACAGCATGTACAAAAGCATATTTTAAGCCTGGGAACCAAGAAAACCTCTGGTATCCAAAATCAATTCCAGCATAACTTCCTAAAGTATAAGCTGCAAAGAAGAAGAAGAAAGTCATGATTCTGTTCCTTTAGAACAGGAGTCTCCAAATTTGACAAGCTTAAGACTTGTGAACTTCAACTGGGGAATTCTGGGAGCTAAAGTTGACAAATCTTGAAGTTGACAAGTTTGGAGATTCCTGCTGTAATACAGAGAGAGAGAGAGAGAGAGAGACACAGAGAGAGACACAGAGACAGAGAGATTCAATCAAACTTTTGAAGACAGTTTCTATCAGTTTTGCAAAGTAGATTATACAGAAAAGATGGCCAGGTGAGTTAATTTTACTTTACTGTAAGGTTACATTAACAGAATATTGCAAGACTGAAAGTACATTTCTCATCATCCCATTCCTTTTATAATTCAAGAAATTAGGGACTCCCTTCTGAACTGCTTGCCCTTCCTACATTCTTGCCCCAAACTATGATGCCTTTTATCTGAGCATTCCCCTGGCTGTGACTTTTCTCCCTGTCTCCAAGTATGTCCCTTATATTATTACAGTTTCCTAATCTGTCTTCCCTGACTATGTAAAACAATTTCCAATGAATAGCAGGAAGAAGGAGTTGATTTCAGCTGCCAATAGGAGCTGCGCTGTAATGCATAAAACAATCTAATTTGTGTTGGGGACCAAAAAGAAAAATGAAGAAAAAACTATTTTAAAGCTGGAAGAACTAAGGATGGTTCTAAGCGGCCTCTGCTGTATACTTGAGATGAAACACAGGGAAACATCACGAGGATGTGACATTTAAAAAGAGTGGGACATGTTTGTGCCACAGTTAGAGGATGTGAGAATGAATCCATTAAAAGCACTGAGGTGATGGTTTGTGAACCCAATACGACTCAGGGCACTACTAAAACTTTGTTTAGATAGGAAATGAAGCCTGAGTAAATTTAATGATATGGAAGAAAAAGCCATACAAACTATCTGAATTTTGGCAAGCAAACTAAAGGAAATTACCTCTAACAGGTTTCTTGGTATTATTTTATCTAATTACACTTATAAAATGATAAATTTTATAATTCAATAATCTCAAGTTATATTCATAACTTGGGATAGCGTCAAAACTTAGGTGTGATATAAATTCTACTTCCAGGCTACTTTTGAAATATTTGTCCATAGCAAACATTTGGAATTCAAAATATAATACCCTGTTTTCCCCAAAATCAGACATCCCCTGATAATAAACCCAATCAGGCTTTTGAGCACATGGCAATAAGGTCAAACACTTATTTCAGGGTTAAAAAAAATATAAAACAGAGTCTTATTTTCGGGGAAACATGGTAGATTAAATCTATTAAATCTAAATCTATCACTATTACATTGATTCAAAAATAGTGACATACTACTGACCCAAATTGTATTTTGATTCTTTTTCTCATGTCACATTGATATTTTAAGCTTGAATAGTGATAAAATAAAACTTATGTATAGAAAATTTGTATGAATGCTAGGATATTTGGTTTATATTCAATTATTGCATGATAATGATGAATTTGTATTGTTTTCTGTGATCAAAAATAAATACCATTTGTCTATTGCTACATATTGGCAGTATTTACAACTACACGTTTTTCTGAAAACTCAACTTGGACCAGTGACATTTTCATCTTTAGTAATGCCAAATCATTAGAAGTAATCACTAAAACAATTTATAAATATGCCTGATTTATAGGTTCCTATCACATTTATATAAAAATAAATGAGTAAATCATCATGTGCTTGGAAATGGAGTAACAATTGGTTAAAACTTGTTTGTCCTAATGTTCTAAAGCTGCTATGTTCTAAGAAGAAGGCATTTAGGACTTAGCAATAGCACTTAGACTTATGTACCACTTCATAGTGCTTTACAGCCCTCTCTAGGCAGTTTACAGAGCCAGCATATTATTTTCAATAATCTGGGTCCTCATTTTACTGACCTCAAAAGAATGGAAGACTGAGTCAACCTTGAGCCGGTCAGGATCGAACTGCTGACAGTCGGCAAAAGTAGCCTGCAATGCTGCATTCTAATCATTGCACCTCCACCTAGTTTGACTTACAGAGGATTTAATACTTTTAGGCATCCATATAAATGTAATAAATAAATAATGAATAGCCACATCCATATTAAATGAAATTGACAGTCACAGAATGGAAATGGATCTCCATGTTCTTCTTATTGCTGCTAAGAGATTATTTCTTCAACATTAGAAAGATAAATGTCTGGCTCCAATTCCTCTTGAACTAAACATGGATAGTTTATGTATAGACAATTACATAAAATATGGCAATCCATTATTTTGGATTCTGTGGATCCATAATGCCTAGACACGATTCTGTAAAACTGCATATGTATTTTAAAAATAAAAATAAATTCTAGTTGTACAAGAGAAAAAAAAAAGTTTAAAAAATACTTAGTTAACCGAAATGACTGTCGAACAGAATATTTTAAGATTATCTACATGGATAACCAGTCTATAAAATCAGATGTTTCTTAGCCTAACTCAACTACATTATACTGTTTAAAATGGCTTTCTGTTTTGTTCCAGATTGTTTTACTATTATTAATTATTTGTAATCAAATTTCTAAAAACATATTCCTTTATAAAAGGCAATTTACGTAAGAAAAAGACGAACTCGCCTTCAGAATCAGATAATTTAGTATTTAAAATTATAGGACACTGAGCTTCTCCAGGCATGAACAATAGTTGAATAATGTTTACTAAAGTAAATATAACTGTATAATAAAAATAATCTCAAAATAAATCAAAGTATAAATTATAAATGAATTGCTTATCCACTGAAAATCATCATGTTATCTATTCACTCATTATTCTACTTTTCTTACACTAGAGAAGAAGGTTACAAAATGCTATTATCTGTTGCCTGGAATGTTTTAGATATTGTATCACATTTCTATTTACAAAGTAGAATGTAGACTAACACCAAATAAACATGAATATATTGATCTTTCATTGTAGGATCAATAAAATCCATTATATTTTGACTCCAAAATTTTTTATTTTAACCTGAAATCCATTTTCTTGATATATTCAACTGAAGAAAGCCTGAAACAATCATCAAACATTTTTAATGTTGACTTATAATTACTATTATGCTAGTAATTACAATGTTTCCCTTTGTTTTATCATAGACTACTCTCAAAATAAGTCATTCTTGATACTAAAATCTTGAAAAGTAAATCGTCCTTTAGACTTTACGTAAGTTATTTGAATATATATTTGTTTTCTAAAAACCAAGAGTGTAATCATAGATTTTCAGCATTTACAAGGAAGTGTGACAAATGTAGGATGTATTCATATTATACTAATGCAATGCGGTGTAATACCTGTGCCTAATCAAATTTATTTTTTTTAATCTCTAAAACTCTTCTCAATTCTTCCATTTAAACAGTTGCTTCCTCAAAAGCAACTCCAGTGTTACTAAACCAAAATGATGTTTTTATATCTTTTAGTCACTTTCAGGTATTCTGTATATACTATGAACACTTTGATTACTTTTTGTGTGTGTGTGTGGCAAAAATGACACAATCCAATTCTACAAAGCACTGAAATGCAAACTCAGCCAACCAAGTTGGTCATGAGTGGCTCTTTATACATGTACAAAAGTTAATGCTGAGCTGTACAGGTCATCCTATATTTTAGGTTCCTATATGTCCTGGTTGGTTAAGGTCTTCTTGGAGGTGGCAGGTGTTTTACAGTGGTGAATATTTCCATCTACCTTGAAGGAGGTAATTGTCTGACCGCTCCTTAAAAGATCATGCTGCACCCATGGAGCTGGACAATTTTCATCCAGTTTCCAAACTTTCATTTTTAGTTTAGAATAGAATAGAATAACAGAGTTGGAAGGGATATTGGAGGTCTTCTAGTCCAACTCCCTGCATAGGAAGGAAACCCTACAACACTTCAGACAAATGGATATCTAATCTCTTCTTAAAAACTTCCAGTGTTGGAGCATTTACAACTTCTGGAGGCAAGTTGTTCCACTGATTAATT